>UZAF01016360.1:56065-85887 GCA_900617895.1 Haemonchus placei | reverse complement strand
GCCCGTAACTTCCTGCCCGTTTCCGTCCGATCTTTCATCTTCAAAGGGGCGTGCACGAACCTCCTGATTCAGTGTTTATAATGTCGCCCTTCTGAAAAATCCGGCTTAACTCCAGTTGCATGCATTGACCTTCGATCTAAACATTGCATCAGCACTTCCTTCTTGAAAACCATAAGTCATTCAATTGCTAAACTGTTTATTTGCCGCATTAAAAGTTCAGAATGCTTTTCATTCCAGATCTTCGTTCTACCGTATGAAAAAATCTCCAAAAATAAACATATTCTTTTTTCACGCTAGTAATAATACCTTGTGTAAAAAATTTATTTTGAAAGCATGGGTCTAATAACAAATTTATTTTTCGAAGGCTAAGGAGATAGTTAAATCTCACTATTTCAAAATGTGAGACAGGTCGAAAAAAAAGCTCAATGTGGGGGAAAAATTGTAGGACTGATCCCTCCCACAGTGGACTCCTATTTGAATCAGTTAAGCGCAGGTACAATGATATTCATGTCCTGGAGATATTCTCTGAGTGCCCAGATGCTCATATGCGCTTGTTTCCGTTACTCTTAGGTCCATTTGGTAGGGACAGAGAAATGAAAAGGAAGGGGTTTCTGGGTTGTTTGCAATTTCCCACCACTACAAGTTGAAAGTTGCGTTTTCTTCCGGGCCTAACTTCCCATGATGGATTATGCTTTTTTAATCCTTTTTCTCAGGGGAATATCATAACAAACTAGTCTTTTCTTTCGTGGGTATTCGTTTTTGGACTGTCCCTCCTTCTCGGAAATGGCTCATCGGGTTACATTGGCTATTCGAAGAATGTTCACGAAAATCTATAGGGAATAAGAGTGCTGCTCCTCTACTTTTTCCTGTTCCTTTCAGTCTTTTCTTCTTCGCTTACTTCCTTTTCTTTTCGTTTTGAATTCTTTTGAAGCTTTTTATGTTTTTTCTTTCTAGGGTCGCAGTTTTTACAGGGTCGTACGAGCATCGCCGGTAACAATGTTATGACAAGGAGAGGGGTGGTACGGGTATAGGCCACAAATCCAGGGGCTCTACCCAGAACAGCACCTCCCGCGATAAACAAAGTAGCAGAATAAGTGAATAAACAAAAAGAAAATGAGCATAATAAGGTTTTTGGCATCGATTCTTCAAATTACGGGATTTTCAAAAGTAATGGACTCCTGATTGAAATCGTTTTGGGTTCAACTAATAGAAACCTACTCCTCTCCCCATTAGCTCCTACAGACCAGTTGACCTCGGCCTCGTGGTGCTCCTTTCAAAGTGATGAACCGGGAGGAAAGATAGAGTTGGGTTTTCTGAGCAGGTGCAATAGAGAACCTTATCCGTGGATCTTCCGTAAGGAGTTCGTCCGCTTGGCACAACTTCGCTTTCGCCAAACAAGTAGATCCTTATTAGGTTCCCAAACTGCCCTAGCGAAAGTCTCCCGAAACATATTGATGGGACATGACGTATCAAAATCCGTAAAGAAGCCTTTGTAATGTCACATAGCTTCTAAACCATCTTAAAATGGCCATTCTTGTGTTAATGGCCCGTGCGAACGGAATTTGTAAGTTATCGCTCTCAAAAACAGGATACGTGATGAGGATGAGCACTTTCATCTTTGCTGGTTCGAGTATCATTCCCCATAAATATTTGCCTCTCTGTGTGTTATGTGGGTTATCTGTAGGGGACTGGAACAATTTTACAGGGTGTTTCCCGAATCACAAATCAGTAATGTACCCAGGTCCATAGCGGTGCGCTCAAGTGATGTTGGTTGGAGCCCTAGATTTGAGTAATGGACCCTCTTAACTGCTTGAAAGAAACGAAAAAGAACCAGGCCAACCAAGACTCTCATGCCATAATTGAGGAGAATGGAACTGCTTGAACACTCTTACATTTTTACAAATTCATACTGAGGGAAATTCCGAGTGAATTGATTGATCGACAGACTTCCTCATTTACAAGGACTCGAACATGGATTTTTTCTTCCCTCCAACTGACATTTGAAGGATAGGAGGGTTGGTTGGTCCATGGGCAAGGGGTCGGTGGTTGGGGAAGTGATGAGGATCGACACTCCGACTACACCCAGTGGTGCATACATGGTATGCCACTTGCCCATGCCCCACTTAATTTCATTCTACTAGATTTCTATCTCGTTTGCTATTTTATCGTTCCTATTTTATTTCATGTTTATTTCCATTTTCTATTGGATGTACACTGGAAAAAAGCCCCAATAATCTTATATTGCAGTATATAAATGCAATATAAGATAATTGAGACTTTTTCCTGGTACATTCAATTCCACCAAAGTATTTAATTTCACTTACTGTCTTTTCCTCTTCCATTTGTGATGTGCTTGGAAATTTGATGCTAGCCTTTAAAAATTTCTCTTCAGACCATTACCGCTATTTTACCCAAACTACACTCTTCATCCTGTTTTTGTTTTTGTTTTGCTAAGTTGCAAGTAGCTGAGGAGGGTTACCTGAGCGTCTTTGAATATATATAGGGCTCATAATACTGTTCTGAATTACTTGTATTCCTCGGGTTACCATCCTACCGGATGACAACAATCGTGTAGGTAAGGGTAATTCGAAATGAGGGGTAACCCCAAGAGTAGGGGTAGCTTTTTTTCCATGTGTTTGATATTATGATGACATCAGGCATATGATGTAGCTGCAAGCTCTGATGACACGAGTGTTTGCTGTTCATCCACGTCCAGCCACTTACCCATGCACGAGAATGTCAACATCGATTCCTAGTAAGAGAATGATCCATAAACTCATACCCTTCAAAAGCGATACTTTCTGTTTACTCTTCAGAAGTTGTAAGTTGGTTCAGATATAGACTCCTGCCCCTCCTCGTCGAGTAATGCTTTCCTAACAAAATAGGAAGATCGGCCCCTGATGAACAGATTGGTTCTTTCGAGAAGTGGTTAGTTGCTCCGGGGGATATCGGTCGGGAACAGTTGGATAATGTTAATCCTACATGCTGTTGTAACTGCTTCTCAGAGAAATGAGTTCTAGAACTGTACCTCCTCGAATTGCCGAGTCTTGAATTCTTTCAGAACTTTTTAAGTGTCAGTTGATACCCAGATCCGTCTATGAGAAAACGCTCAACGATAGGGGGAACCTACAGCAAGGTTGATCGACCCGGCGATGACTACATTCATGGTGTCCTCCACGTCCCAGTGTGTATGAGTGCATTTGCTGCCCACCGCCATGAAAGCTACGGACGATTCTACTTTGAGTAGAATCGTCCTTAGCTTTCATGGCAATTCGAATATCCATGAGTCCCAGGCAGCACTTGGACCTAATGGTACCCTCCGCTTTAGAAGGCGATGTGACTGCCCGCATGTTCCTCTCTTCGAAGTGGGACCCGCTGGCTATGTTTTGTGGTCTAGCAAAGCTAGGCGTAAGGAGCTATGCAGACAGAACCTTTCGCTCATTTTTTCCTATGGGAGCAGTCGTTTCTGATCATCTCATCGAAGACCCTTTGGTCATAACTTCACGGTGATCCAGCATGTTCATTCGAAATACTGGTTGAGAACCCACTTGAAAAGTATGGGAATGGAAATGGTCCTGCCTCTATTGCCGACTCCAGATAAAGTTTACGATGACATCATTATGACGTTCCCAAAAAGTTAGCCACAATCCCCATTCGCTTTTTTTTGTAATCGATAAGATAGTGCATTTAAACCGGATTTAATATCAAATTTCATCCAAGTCGACAATGGCATCTCCATAAGCAAGAAGTTAGGCCAACACTACTGTAATTAGGGTTCGAAAAAATCTGGTCGATCTATCCTTTTTTCGGAGTCCCCAGTTCGACCTTTCACACTTCGTAGTGGCGTTTGGACTCGGCCAAAACAATGATCTGATGGTCAGCCGGCACTCATCATTCCTAAAGAGACTTGCAAAAGTCTAGCTATTCAAGGTGTAGTGTAAGTGTTGGCAGGCTTGATCCAACAGTTGATGGACTCTGAATGTAATAGCAGGGTCGCTTAGCCCCATCTCATCAGGACCATGGAGGAGCAGTTGACGAGGAAAAAACGCTGCGTAGGAGAGCATTCAAATTCTTCAACCAGAGCAAATTGAATCTGAATATTTGATGTTTAGAAGAAGATGAACTTATTTTTGTGGGTTTCTTCGAATCATCTTTACTCAGGATGTTTAGATACGTTAGTATTTTGGAAGAACTGATCTCGTCGGTTTCCATTACAATTTCGTTCCTAGTACATGATTGATATAGTCAACAAGCCTTCTATCCCTCTAAAGTGGTCATTTACCTGGTACCAGTATCGGACTAATCTGGGAGGATGGAAGCGCTGACTTGGACTTCAGCTGATCCCGCAAGTCATTGTATAGGCTGTATCTGGCCTATAACCTGGCCTGAAGTGCAACTCAGTGCTACCACTACGGTTGGAAACCAAGTGAGCGGGCGCACCCTGAGAAGGAGTTTATCATCCTCAGAGATTCCTACATGAGTCACTAACAAGACTTCAATTTTCCCAAAGTTCAGCCTTATGGGCAATTTTTAAGGGCATCAAGGGCAAATGCAGTTCTATCTTACTCTGGACTCCAACAATACCAGTTCAATTTGACTTATACCTATTTCTCACTGCCAATCACATTGACCTTCTAGTCGAGACCTAGTAAGGAATTGCTTTTTCTTTCCAATTGATGAAGAAGGAAGTGAAAAAGGCCAATTATTGTTAAATATGCAACGATTAGCATTGTGTGCCGGCCATTGATGTAGTTCCGGCCGGCCGGTCGTTCAAAAGCGCTCCTGCCTGGACACACCCCTAAAAACTCGTGTCACCTCACTTTTGACAATTTTCGGCTTACTTCCTGGTCGCCAGCGCTCAACTGTTTTTTTTTTGGTTTTTTTTTTCAATCGAGTAGAAGATTAAAGCTTCAGAATGAGCTTTGTCAGTTCTGGATGAAATTATACTTGGTCCGTGACGTTAGGTTCGGCTTTTTCGACGACTTCCAGAGGACTTCCTTCTATAAAAGGCTGGGTAGCTAAAAGTGACTGACCCTTCCTTGCTGAACAAACATAACTTTGCTGATTTCGCTACGTTGTGGTGAAATCATGTGCTTTCCAGGGTTACCCAGATGGAATCCTGATGCTCACCAACAATTTTCCACATCACAAGAAAAGCTCTACCGTAGACCACCATTATGCTTTTTCTCGATGAATTTTGATGAAAGAAGTCACAAAAAAGCGTCTGCTTTTTTCTGCTTTTTTTGTAGCATTTTTTGGTCTTCTTCTGATTTTTTTATTTTTGTTATCAAAAAAGATTCGTTGTAGATTCTTTAATATTGAACTCTTGAATTTCAATCCTGAAAACTGGAAAATTTGTTGAAGTAATGCCTAGCCCAGTTGTCAAAGACATGTCTAACCTCAAGAGGCATGAAGCAATAAATGACTGACTTCCCAACTCTTCGAGGGCTATCGCTCATTTGAAATGGATATGTATTGGGAGGACGAGGAAAGAGATGCACTCGTGCTCCAACGATCTTTTCTTTCTCCCTTTCTTTTTTAAAGCAATTTTTCTCGATATGCTTGCTTTACATTGAAAAGTGGGAGAAAGGTGGCTTGAAAATGTTTTAGATCCTGAAAATGTCTTTTTCTGCCCGCTCATTATCTGGAGACCCAGCTCATTGTTCTGAACATCTCTAGGATTCCCAGCTTTTTATTCTCTCAGATGACTGTAGTACTGTTTGAACGATTCCGGAGGAATTTAAGCCCTGGTCGACAAGGCCATGTATCAAACCGAGGTTCGATCATTTGCCATGGAACTAGTATTTTCATTACTAATATACACTATACCGACTATTCAGGCGCGATGACCGGTGACGAGGGTCTCTTCTGAACTGTAATGTCAAACGTCTGTCGACGTTTCCGCCTTCTAGACATCTAATGTACTCCATGTTGGCATAAATAACTTCCCAAAATCATCTACTCCTCGGGACGGTCCATATGCTCTTTGAGTGATCTGCCTGTTAGTGACTTGAATAAGAATCCTACTTGGGATCCCTCTGGAGATGTTGAGGCTTATGCCAGGCTTCTATTCTATCAAATATTCCAATTTCTTACTTTTTTTCGGACCCTTTTTTCTTCGAATTTGTTATCGTATTGTAGAAGTCCAACTGTACTCTCATTTTTGGGGATAAGCTATTCAAACATCCTCATAAAAGTTGATAGTGTAAGTTCTTTTCATTATTACTGCCGTACTACCTTTAGCACAGTCCTAATTCATTGGTTGAAAGCCAGCAAGTTCCAGCAGCCATGAACCATTCTTACATAACTATTTGACTTATGTGGTTACTTATTTACTTGTTTACTGCTCATTGATCGTTCCATCCATTTAACAACATCCTGTCATTTCTAACTTCTTCTTTTTGGTGATCTCATTCTTACTTTTCCATACTTTTTGTCATCCTAACTTGTCCATATATACAGCACATACGGAATTTCAGCTCCCTTTCCTTTCTCCACACTGTAACTGCAACCCCCACCTACAACCAACTCACATCATGCTCATTAGTAGATAAGTATTTAGATTTAGATTAATAGATAAGGGACAATTTATACTCAGTAAGAAGCTAGAAGGCTCCTTCTGCCTCTACTCTTGCACTTCTTCGTTACGCAATCATTACCCTTGCGAATTGCTTATTAAGCATTGCTGTTTTCTTGACCAGGATGGCATTGTAGTCGCTTCGGCAGAGCCAGTATCTGTGAATTTTTAAGATGGAGTTAACGTAAAGCCTAGTCGTTCCAATGAAAAGGTGTCTCGATTCACTGGTGCTCTGGCTTTTGTTAAAAAAGGTGTCGCTTGGCCAAAACAACAGACAAGCGTCATTAGTGTCAACCCCCAGCCTGCGTTACGTCCTGCTGTCGTTTCTGAAGTGTTATACTAACATTTTGGTCAGATTGAGAGTTTTCGGGACTTTCCCTCATAGTGACCTAGTTGTTTCTAATGCAGCATGGTATGTGCTCGAACCTTAGCGGCGGTTTTAATGACTATAAGGGCTCTACAATGACTTGCGATAGTCAGCTGATGTATAATAAAGATCAGAGGTTTTATTCTACCAAGCGAGTCTGTACCAAATTACCGACCCAGGAGAAGTATTACGGTTGGATGACTTGGGCGAGTATCAATTGATCCTCGGACCTTGGGTATACGGTAGTGCCCCACTCACCATTACAAAGCCGCTGCTCGTCCTTGACATAGGTCAATAAATTTTGAAAAGTCGAGCGCTGAGCTAGCCTCTTTTTTCGCTATATGCAACCCCTTCAACACCGAATCGAACCGATGTCTTAGTTTGAATACCGACAGGAAGACTATACATGGTAGTCAGTACACCTTAGCATGTGATAGCCTCAAGCATAGCGATGAAGCCTTGGTCAAGAATTTCAACTTTGTTTGCCCAAGCCTTATCGCCTTCGCCAAAGCTCAGGATTCATGCGTTCTCGGATTCCACCATTTGATGAAGGCAACGAGGAAAACTTAACCGATTAAGGCTGTACAATCTTGGCTGAGGCTCCACAATCAAATCTAAGACAATGCAAATCTCGATGCACTATGGCAAATTCACTTAACGGCGTGCTTTTTTTTGCTCGTGATAGTATCCTTGTTCTTTGAAAGCAACAGACCTGTAGGTCGGACAAAGTTAGATTGGCCAAACAGAATCCACCCTCGGAATTCCACCTTCGCAC
This sequence comes from Haemonchus placei, assembly GCA_900617895.1. Lineage (NCBI taxonomy): Eukaryota > Metazoa > Nematoda > Chromadorea > Rhabditida > Trichostrongylidae > Haemonchus > Haemonchus placei. Next base: position 78,168 of record UZAF01016360.1, on the reverse strand, counting down.
CGTAATAACAGTTAGAGAAGTTATTTGTCACTGCTCTGCTCTTCATTGTCAGACTTAGAAGATTTGTAAAGTTAGACTTTACCAATGATGATCCTATAGCCTATTATCTATTATCCCAACCCTTTAACCCTCCTAGACGTTTGCTGTTCATCAATATCGCGCCAAGAATCGAGAACGCAGGAGCTTTTGCAAACACTTTTAGAATCGTGGAACTGCTTCAAGAACAATGCCTACGAAGTTTGGTAATTTCCCTATTTCAGTGATTGGGTTACACCAGCTCTCTATGAGCAAGGACTCTACCAACATGTTGCTACCATGGCTGGTGATGAGTTTAAGGTGAGCATCGAGACCATTTTCCTCCATTGAGAAAGGTAGACTCCACGGAATGGCCCAAAAGTCCATGCCTGAGCTGAGCCGACACAACATAACGAAAAGAGTACAAAATTGGAGTTGTATTGAATTTAGCTTCTGTTTACCTGAATCATTGCAAAACAAAATTTGATGAATAATTAAACAAGTAAAGCTTCATATTCAGCCATTACTGTTGGGCTGAACGTAGCGAACCGATTCCTCTTTACATGGATGCATTACTAAGTGGTGGACGACGAATATACGACAAGCATTCGCCGCCAGTTCAAGAAGGTTCGAGCCTATCGGAAATAGAATACTCTTAAAAAACTAAAAAAACATGGGCTGTAAAACATGGGCTGTTAAAATCTTTTGGATTTGAGTGAATGCAGTGCTTGCAGTGCCGTAATAACCGCTTTTGATTTTGATTAATTTTTGATTAATTACGTCTATAGGGAGGGGGCCTAATTATGCTAGTTGAGAGAAAATAGCTCTTTTGTTAAGAAAATTCCAGATAATGGTACAATATACCTATTTATCGCTTTGATACTGTCTCACCCGCCAATCACCGTAGATTGAAGCGACAAGAATTGAGTTTTTCATCACAAGATTCTCTCCCCCCACCCCCCTCCACTCATTTCCTTTCACTCCTCCTATCGCGGGCGTTCACCGTCCCTGACGACGGCCTTATTAATATTTATAAAAACCAAAAAAACTATAAAAAGGGTCGAAAAGAAGAAAGGGCGATTCTGTCTATAACAGTATATGATAGCACGGCTTAAAACAGCTCCAACACTATAAAAGTGAATAGGTAGGGACTAAAGCATCGAAAAAGGGGAAATTTACCTCTGTTTTTCTCGCTCTTTCAAAATCATTTTATCTCTAATTGATTGGCTAATCATTCATCAAACCTCTAGAGTGAAAGAGTGACAGCCTGCTTTGCTGGAAGTAACGCTTTTGTTCAAAATACTTCAGAAAAAAAGAAAACAAATTGGCTAGCAAGCTTCTCATTTCTTAGCTAACCAAAACCTTACTTTTTCACCGGCAAAAGGGCAAAATGCCTCCGAATAAGACAGAGTATGAAGAATAGTCCATTTGACAAGCTCCCTTTCTCTGTTTTCAGCCGATAAACCCACAATCGTCCGACTAGCAATGTACATCGAGGGAATGTCATCATTCAGAACGCAGACCATGGTAAGACTTGTAAACAAGTAAACATTTAGCTGTATATAGTTCCTGGAAAAAAATTGAGAAGAAACCCGCCATAGTGACCAATTCCATATGAATTTTGATTTTTTTACAGGATTTCCAATTAGACGTCTACTTCCAACAATTTTGGAAAGATCCACGTCTGGCTCACAATGAAACACGGTAAGAAAAGGCTCTATACAAGAAAAAGGGTTGTTTTAACAAAGCCTAATTTAAAATACCGAAGAGAAGAGACCGAATGAAATAGAAGACAGTAAGTTAATGAAAGGTTGTGGAATGCCTCTTGAGAACTACTCCTTTCTACTGAATGGTAGGGAGTCTACCTTAATCTTCTAATTTTTCATTCAGTTTCATCCTTAGGATGGAGATACCTGTCATCTAAGTTAGTCCCACCTCTGTGTGGGTAAAACAAATAAATGAATAAAGGTAAAAAATATCGGTCTGTGAACGAAAAGACCAGAATCCAGCTCTCAGGAGCGAGATGTGATGAGGCGGTCATCCTGAATATCATAATCTCACTTTTCAGACGGGTATTGGTTCGTGATAAGGAAGTGCTGTCAAGGATGTGGCACCCAGATGTATACTTCGCAAATGCACGAACAGCTGATTTTCATCAGGTACAGTTAAACCGCTTCCCATTGGTTCAGCTCTGTCACAACTGTTTTCTCATCGCAACTTGTTTATTTATTTATTTAAATGCACTCAAGAGTATGCCACTCAATACACAGTAGAAATACAATCTCTATAAGCCTATTCCGACTAAGAAGAAGCAAAAAAAATTGGAAACAAACGAGAAAAGAAGACATCAGTAAAAGATTGGAAAAAGGAAGAGGAACTGACTAGAGAAAGGGAAATTTATGAAGAAAAATAAGTAGACGGCATGAAAGGGCGTTCAGCGGACTCATACTGGACTATTTCCTGGATACAAAAAAACTGCTTTTCTTTCGAGCAGTTGCATGAGCTTTTCCCGTTTACCTCCCACGAGATTCTACAGTCTCTTTATTTTCAGGTGACACAGCCAAATTTTTTGCTGTGGATTGAGCCCGATGGCTCAATCCTCTATGATACACGCATTTCAATGGTTGTCGTTTGCACACTGAATCTAGAAAAATGGCCTTTAGACTCACAACGATGTCATCTTCGTATATTGAGCTGTAAGCTGTCTGTTTATGGAAGTCTGAGGTCGAATGAGTTCAGATGACCACTGCATTTTCAGATGCCTACACAACCGATCAGCTTCAGATCGAATGGCTGAAAGAAACACCGATAACTCGAAATCCAAACATCGCCATGTCTGACATGCACATTGTGGACTTATATCCAGGTCTTTGTGATGGAAACTACTCAACAGGTGAGTCCATTTCCCTCGAAATAGTAAATCTGACTCAAATCGGAACAACAGTGTAGAAGAACTAAGATCCCCAAAAATCCTCCCGGAAAAATGTTTAAGCGCTGAGCAATAAATCACTGGAGTTGGGCATCCTGAAAAGGACGTCTATTGGCTTAAATATAATGTATATTCGATTGGTTGCTGAAATCCTCCTTACAACAGCATAACAGCTCCACAGCGCATGGCGCACACTTGACTTAACTTTAGTTTCCAAAGGGAAGGAAAACTCAAAAGGAAAAAATGGCCACATGTTGAGTAAACTAAGGAAGGCGGTCTAATCAATCTCTCCAAAAAAGCAAAAATTTCGCTGTAATTTCAGTTTTGTTTCAAAAGTGGTGATACCAGTAGCCGATTTATGTCATTTTAGGAACATGGAGTTGTGTGACGGCGGAATTTTTCGTAAAACGTGAAGTAACCCATCATGTCATGCAATCCTACGTACCTACTACACTAATCGTCGTCATATCGTGGTAGGTATCGGTATTGGCATCGTCTTCACAAATGTTCTTCTAAATCGTTTTGTCATTTTCGGTATCCTTTAAAATCCTTGTTCAGGTTTTCGTTTTGGCTTGACGTCGATGCGGTTCCTGCAAGGGTCTCACTGGCGATTACCACATTACTCACTCTTTCTACTCAAGCCAACGCTGCGAGAATGGCTTTACCTGAGGTAATCCATTTCCTTAAGTCTCAGAGGTTCCAAAGAGAAACCCTCCAAGCAGGACGCCTCAAAATATCCCAGATTGGACTCAGATTTAATTCGGCTTCGTTAAGGTATCATACATGAAAGCCATTGACGTCTGGATGGGAGCCTGTATGATGTAAGTTGTTTTGAGTTTCTATTTTCCAGCATCTGGGGCCATATGCACCTACGACATATATGCGTCTATAGTAATCGGGAGAGGATTACTATAGACGAGTCAAACAAAAGATCCTGACTCAAATTCAAATTTCAGGTTTGTNACTCCACCCAATTTCAAGCTTTTCAATGTTTTTTTCCTTTTTTTTCAAAAAAAAAAACGATGGCAACCCATATCTTTTATGAATTCGGTGCTGGCAAACAAGGCTGGATGCAACCCCTAACACGTATGCGCCTTGAATTCGTCCTTTCCCGATGCTGGTGCATGTGGTGCCAAAAGTCAAACAAAAGATCCTGACTCAAATTCAAATTTCAGGTTTGTTTTTGGAGTAATGATCGAATTCACAATCGTCAACTACGCACAACGCCAAGGTTTTTTGTAGAACCTTCCCATTTTTTGGTGGAAACCTACTTTTTGAGATCAAAAAATTACAGCTTCTACTGAGCCTCCGTCAACGAAGAAACCACCGGAGAATTTCGCACAAAAGGCTCACCGAGTTTTTGACAAGTTCCGTGGCCGACCGGATCACCGAGTTCTAGAGGAGGTAGGTTGCTACCCTGCCAAATCAATTTCTCTACAAAAGAGGAAGTGGGGCTGAGACTGTTCAAACACTTCGAATGAAGATCGTATTCGTGGCGCATACCAGGAGAAAAATGGTCGGTTTGAAGAAGGGATTAGTTATGGCTTGATAGATCTGCTGCATAGATGCCCCCTTTACTCATCCCTTCCTCTTCTTCCCACCCCTTTCCCATAGCCATGGATTTGAAGGGTGAAATTCTTCTTTTTCTTGGACTCAGGGGTCTTGCATTGAATCGAGATCAGCTTCTGGTATAAATGCATCTTCTTCAGACGTCGAACTACAACTGTTCCATACAACCAGCTATAGCATTATATAGTGATGCGAAAGAAGTCAATAAATACACGAAAAATCAATAATCGAAGAATTCTCGAAGATGGACGGGAGGGAAATGATTGAAGTCGATTGAATTCCATCCCGCAAAGCCCTTGCATATATCCCCTATTGCGAAATCGGCGTCGCTAATTCGTCCTGAGATAGCTGAACTTCCCACACTATGCGACTAACCCCGTAGCTTCCACCCAAATCTGATTCGAATTTACAAAACCGACAAACGTCCGGGTAAAGTAGTAATACCGTAATGGTTCAGGAAGATCTACTGATGTACAATGGAGGCATGTACGATGCGGTGTCTGTTAAGAACTCGGAAAATGCATTTCAAATGACGTCACCTCAAAGTATTCGAAAGGTTTGTAATAGAATTTCTTCTGTCGGAGATGACTTCGCTAGTTAAAGAGGGTATAGGGCTGATTTTACACCGTCCGTGGGCCATTTGCCACCTGTGGAAGATAAGAGATAACGTCACTCTTTTAAGGTTGACTGTGACGTCGAACTCAAGTCAGACATAGTAAACGAAGCGTGGAGAGATAGATCTGAAGAAAAAGCAGAAAGGTATCCGATTTGAAAGTACTTTCTTCTGTTTCCTCTGACTGTACAAGATTCCACTTCCAACGCAAGTCAATGGATTTCATTTCCTTTTTTCATAAATCCTATTCTCCATTTTAATTTTTTGGCATTTCGATAGATCTAAAAGTGAAGAGGTATTGTTAGGTCAGAAAGCAATTTTTTTGCACGCATGATGTCGGCAAACACGGTCGGACCAGATTCTGATTCCATTTGCCGCGCAGATGCGCGCGCGGAAAAATCGCGTCGCGACATAACAATACCTCCGGTAGTGTGGAGATATTCGTGGTGGGAAAAACTCATTTGTAATACTACTACCTGCCATTCAGACTCGCTAATTGGGCAAATTCCGGAAGTCAGTCATCCTTCAAGAAGAAGGCGTCAATCATCTGGTCGCGAACTGCAAAACGAGAAGGCGAACATGGTAAGTTTTCAGAACCGGCCTAAACAGTACCAGTATTTTTGGCTCACCTTTTGGGTAAGCACTACTTGGGAACCCGGCAAAAGCTCCATTAGCTGCGTTGATTCTTCCAGAAAATAATTCCTTTCTGCCTAATTTCTCATATCCTTTAGGCTCTGAAAAGAAGGCGATCAGTCGATGGAAACAAACACTCAAAAACCTGCAAAAATCCAAGTAAACTCATTTTTACTACGGATAACTTTGTTTTTTCTTTTTGCGTAGCTGATTTTGAGTAACCTTGCTGATTTAGTTCAGCTTTCTGCGAGGCGAAAAAAAAAGATTTTTCGATATATCGATTTTTTTCAGAAAAGAAGTGGCACGACGACGAGCCAAACAGATCGATAACAAAAGTCGATGGGTATTTCCTTTAAGTTTTCTCGCTTTCAATGCTGCATACTGGTCTTACTACCTTCACTTTAAGTCATGATCTTATTGTACTTTATTTTNTTTTGTTTGTAATTTTTATTATGGAATGATATCATTTTATGATGACGGAATGCTTTTGATTTCCACTGTTGTGTGGTCTATAAGTGTTCATGTTGATTTTTGTACAGACACTGATTTGTGGGTGGAATGAAATATTGAGAAAAAATAAATAAATATGTAAATAGGTTTATACGATTGTCATGAGCAATGGTCAGAATGTCTGGTATCAAATGAGAAGGAAAGGTCTTCGAACAGAAACCATCGGAACACCGTGTTTACCCATTGAACTAACAGCTTCACAAGTCTTCCCTTTGAGTACATAGTTCCTCGTCTAAAGATGAGTTCCATTATTCCTTATTTTTTTTATTTTTTTAAAACTCTCGAATCGAATTAGATGGAAAAAATGGGCTCAGTACCATCAAAATTGAAGGTAATCAGCTGCGGATTCCCGATTCATAGCCGTATCTCCATATACGTACAAAAGTGTTTGTCGTCGTTCTATCGGATTTGATCACCCGTTCGGCAAGTATTGTCGACTATTGCTCTCCCATAGACCATAGTCCATATGATCTCTCTGTTCCGATCCTCGTTACGGCTCTGTTCCTCTTGAATCTGTGAATTGCGCAAATGCTTAGCCATATTCTGGTTCCGGTCCGGTTTCATAGCCATCGACACCATCTACTTGATCGGCAGCCTGTTCGTCATGTACTTTTAGTCATGTATCGTTTTGAATCCCATCTCTCCCAACAAGACCTAATGACGTAATGTACAAAACCGAATCGTTATTGATTCATCAGCCTCTGCACTCTCAGGTATAGAATTTGGACAGAATTGGGCTATTGTGGAAACGCCACGCAACTGATTTCCACTCAGAACTCCCGAGACTTTTGAATGGCTACTAGCTCTACTCAAATCCGTCACAACGCACGGATGGGTAACATCTGAAAATGGTCTAAGGAGTGAAAAGTAAAATGGTAGACGTTCAAATGATAATAAAAGTGCTAGTTAGGACACCAACACCTGTGTTGAGAGAGTTAGCTGATTTCTTTCTTAGTCTAGGAAAACAAAGAATAAAACGTAGAAAAAATCGAAGTTTGCTCTTTCGGGAAGCCTACGTGTGATGAGCCCGACTCTGCCATCAGCCTGAAACCTCGAAGCCAAGAGATCGATCTACCACAAGCTTGAAATTGGGGATTTTTGAAGACCCAGTTCTGAACATTCTTTCAAAAATGAACGAAGATGTTATAGTTGCGCTCAGCATGTTCGATTAACTTACTGAGCAAAACCCAGAAGAGGGAGTTTTCTGTAGTCATGCACCGTACCGAATCCTGATGCCGTGCTGCTGAGGCTGAGGTTCTGAAGCCTACAGTTCCCTCGGGGGAGGGGGGAGGGGGACACGACCATGACGGTATATTACTGAGTTAGTACTACATATAGGAAAGTAAATTGTAAATTCAAAGAATAACTTACCAGAAGAAGCAAAAAAGTAGTGTAATTAGGGCTTTGGATACTTTTTAGAGAAACGGATATGGAGAAAAAAAAGGAAATTTTCCCATAACTTTCGAAAAAAAAGACTGACCTTGTAATTTTCGGGACCTAGCCGGACTCTCGCCACTTTGTCCACTCTATCTAATTACGGTTATGAAAAAATACACCCGGCCTACGTGAAACCACTGGCCTTGGCTTCTCGGGTATTCACAAAAAGAACAATCGAGACAAGATCCGGTTCCATCATCCACGCAGGTCTACGATTTTTCAACACGATTTCGTCCAAAAAAAATATTTCGGTACAGTTTTATCCGGAAAAATAAAACCAAAAACAATTTTATAAAAAAGGCGCCTGTAAAGACTAATTACGGAAAAGGATTCTGTAACGCGCACCTCAATTTAAGTTCGAAAAGAGACAGTCCCATAGTTATCTCAAGCCAATGATAGTCTATTCCTTCAGAAGGATATGGAAGACATTGAAAAGAAAACTGGGAAAAAAGTCAAATTGAACTCTTAGATAAGAATTTTTCTGTCAAGATGGAAGTAATGACGGCTGCTCGGGATTTTCAAGTCTGACACTATTTCTGAAGGTTGGATTTTTTCTGGCATCGGCAGACCGTTCTTCATATAAAAATACATAGGAAGTTGGTATACGTAATGGAATACTTCTTGGAAGGTGCCCGACCTTTTTGGCAGTGGTGGTGGATGTAATTGATCGCATATTTGATCTGTAGATCGGAATGCTATTGAGTAAATAAAAGTTCCTGTCTTCTTAGACAGATCTGGCTACCAACAGCCGGATAGGGAAGATGGAAGTCTCAGGTGGACCGGGTAGAGTTGAATACGATTTGAATGCATGAATAAATGGCATCATTCGGTACTGCTCACCCGGTCATCTGCAGGTTACTTCTGAAAACTAATCAGTACATCCAGTGGTACTTCCGCAGTGGATATTTAGTAGCGGAGACTGGCTTTCGCGAATTTTTTGGAAGCGTTAGTGCCCTTACGGCCTAAAGGTACTGAAGAGACGGTACTTACCGGTTAGTAGGTGATCCCACCTTATTCACGGATCTAGCAGCACTGATTCTAAGTAATGACCAGGAAAAATTCAAAGAATGTTCCCTAGTAGGGCTTTGACTACGTTCTGGCTGGGAGTATCCTGATCAGTTTTCTTCCAATCAATCTGGGCGGTCTGAACCTTTTGGCCCATCCCCCTCACCTTCTTGATATCTCTTTTCTGGAGTGGAACAAACAGAACTCTTACATTTCACGTCCTTACCGTCATATAAAGCAGCTGCTCTTTGTAGTTTAGATCGCATTTTAATATTGAAAACACATTTTGAGATTATTTCTTCTTTTTGGGGTTTTTCGCAAGTTTTTTTTTGAAAAGTCGCGGCACGACTGCATCTCGGAATTCATAAACTTTATTACCCTACCGTAGGTCAATGAAAACTTCGGCTCAAGGACAATCAAACGATCTGTCACTGAAAGAACTACCTTTCACCTTCATCTTTGTACGTTTTTACCGGTACTTCTCGGAGATTTGCTCTGGTGGAACAATTAGCTCTATCACAGAAAAAAGTAGCTTCCAACTTCTTTGGCTTCTACTAACACCATCGCACTCAAAGGAAGTGTTTGTAATACTCTGGAGGCTTTTCGATATGAACTACCTTAAATGACAGCTTGTTTTGATGGATAATTCCTCATTGACTCTAGATCAGAGCCCAGGAGTAATCAGATCAGAGTGTCTGGAGGACGGGAGAAGATGGGGGAGGGGGGGGGGGGGGGGGGGGGNGGGGGGGGGGATGATGTCTGTTCTGATCCTGGTTTTCTTCACCTCAAAGTTTGTTCCAGTAAGATTTTATCGATTATAGCTGTAGCATCTCATAGCAGTCTGCTGAAGATTAGCATTTGTTCGGAAATAGAAGGTTGGATTAAAAAATGGAAAGTGAATCAGAACCAGTTCCCTGATCGTTCTCCGACTGGAGGAAATGTAGTAACCAGTTGGCGGAAGGAATCTGTCTATTCGCATTTTTATCATTGATCAGAATACAGCATCTAAATTTCTCGAATTTTTCCACTCACCTATATAAAGACCAACAAATAATTCCAATCGACCTCTCTTCTCGGCTCCCAGTGTTTTTTCAATTTCTCATTCCAAACTGTTCTTACTCGCTCCTCTTCTATTGCAAGCAGAGTACAGCTAGTGGATAATAGCCCTCGACCTCAGGACAAGTCAAGCAGTAGTTTTAGGACAGAACTCTCTGAGTCAACTGAACTCTAGGTATGGGCAAATAATCCTCGTCTTCTAGGTATCGGACTCCTCCAGGAAAAAGCTCCTAGTTACCCTTAAACACAGAGTTAGTTCGGCATCGAAAGCCCACTCGAGCTGACGAGTGAACACGGTGATCGCATTTTTTAGGTCTGGAATTCCTATTTTTATCCTAAGGCGAATATTACCATTTCAAGAACTTCATAATTATCTCTTGATTTCCTATTTTCAAATGACTGATTGCCGTACGAATGTGTGAAGGTGAGTCGAAAGCGTGATCCATCATGAAGGATCTCATACCGCTAACCACTTCCTCTATTGTCCCTTTATTGTCCTCGTAGTTCTTCATTTCGCACTTCACTAGAGACATTCAGCTATTGTGGTCGTAACGATGTGAGTGCATTCATCTTCTACGGGAACTGGTTTTGTTCTGTTTCACAGCTAATGCGTTTTGTGACAACTTGAGATGGATTAGCGCTTGTGTAATTGCTTAAGCTCGTGCCTCGAAAATGATCGCTTCCTGTTCTTTTTTAATGAGACACTTTGATGGTTTCGAAATGATCAAATTCTAGGTATTCTTGGGATCCTAATAGACTTTATCGTCCAGGGATCGGAGTCCTGATCAATACCAGCCCAGGCCTCGAGCCTTTCATCCCTCCGAGGTTGCTTAATTGGAGTCAGGCTCGTGTGGGAGGTAAAAACGTTCATTTGCACAGCAGCTGGCCAGGCAGTTCGGAAAGCCACGACAATTCTGGATGGAATTCGGATGCCGGGCGCATACTGTGAGGTTTAGTAGACTTCGCAGAGACTTTATCCTCTACAGTTCAATGTCACCTCATCCTTTAAAGCATATAAAACGGGATAATCCAACCTTTCGACTCTAGAGGAATAGCCGATCGATATCAGAAAGGTGTGGAGTAACCAATCCTACGCTTGAAGATCGAAAACTTCATTACGGGAGGATGAGACCGTTGAACACCACCACCACCCAGAATTCACCTTCTAGTCTAACAGTCTCAATCAATTCTAGACTATTCTGGATGCGAGTCGAGTGCATGTCGTGTCCCGAGAAATGACTGAACAGACAGCAAAAAAAGTTATTTCCATTATAACCCTCAAAAGGAAATGGTTTTCGGATTGATTATGATGCATTATAGGTTGATGAAGACCCTAGAAGGTGTTTAAACTTTTGACGAGGAAACGAATAGGAAAGAAAGTCTACAGTGTGTTGAAATTTGTTTACGCTCAGAGGGGATGGGGTTGAAGGGGTGAAGAGGGCGGGGGGGTACGGGCACCTGGATAAGGGGCAGGTTGAGGGACTTTATAGGGTGCGAGAATGTGTAACGCGGATCAAATTAGGCCAACTTACTCAGGAACCACCATTTTTCTGTAATCAACTATACTCGAGCGCATTTATGAATTAAAACAAATAATAGAATTAGGTTCAATCCCCATCTCCAGTTCTTATCTCATCCTTTACGGAGTTTTTGAAAGTCTTGCGTGTAGCACCTCAGTTTATCTTCCCAACCGTTTCTGATCCGTTAAATCTGGGTGAACTGTTCTGAGACCACTGAATGAGGCACTATGGAGCGAATGGCCCCATATATTTGGCCCTGGCATCGTTTTCTATGCAAATTCCCGAATTACGCCCTTTCCATGGCCCAATTCATCCGGATTCGCTGGACTTTTGTTTAGCCCCTCACCCCTCCTCTTTTCATGATAATCAGCATATTCGCTGCAAACCATTCGATTACGTGGTGATTACGTCTATCCATCATGTTCTCCCACTTTTTCTCGAACCCCCCATGCTACTAATCTATAGGGTTCCGTTCGGAAATTTCATTGAAATGGGCTGGACTTGCTGGATTCTCAATGTTTCCGGCTTTCTCTCATGATAACGTCTATTCAAGTGCCTTTTTGATTAATTGATTTCGCTCTTTTCATTTTCATTTCTGAATTTACTCTTTTGCAGGTATAAGAACTCATCTCTGAATCTAAAATTACTGGTCCAGATCAATTTTTTGCTGATATCAGTGATATGTGATAAGCTGTACCTAATTTCTCGCCTTTATAAGAAATCGATATCGTCATTCAGATGTCGAGATCGAGATAAACGAGTTTTCCTAACCGCCGCAACGTTAGATGACCGCCGATCCGAGACAAGGGGGAAACATTTTCATATGACTGCTTATTGGAGTGGAAATCCCTTTGAATGCTTTTTCTCAGAACATTCAGTCTAGACTTTGTTCTATAATTATTATTTCCATAATCTATAATTATTTTTAATATTTCGAGTGTCAAAATCTTAATAACCCAAAATAGAGATGTTTCTTCAACGAATGATACCAATGAAAGCCCTATATCTGGATTTAACTTCTCAAAGGACTGCTCTCGGTAGGCCTAGGTCGATAATCTTCGTTTCGATGAAAAATGCCATCTTTTAGTGTATTAATCGGTTGCGGCTCAGGGTAAGATGGGTACATACTGTATCATTGAATCTCAGAACCTGGATACTGTATCATCAAAGTTCAGAAACAGATCGCCCAGGTCCACAACCATTCGAATTCACGATAAACAAGTTGCTGATTTTCGTCAATCCCGACAAACTTGTTACTTTTAATACTCGTGGCCTCAGTATATAATATGGTCTTTGATTTTATGAGAGGAGGCCTTTCTTGAGCCGATGTTAATCCGTTGGTTGTTTTACGATCCTCTGGAGCTTAATTTTTGCTTCAATTTGGCCAGTATGCCGTAGACTCAGTTTATCCTACTACTTCTCCAACTCCTTCCTCTTACTCGGGGCCATTCATGTTGTCTCGGACAGGAGACTGACAAAATTTTTAAAAAACTTCAAACTCTACTTTAACTGTACCTATCGATCTAGAGCCATTTACATATTTCTGAACTATGCGCACCCCTCCGCACACCACTTCCATATCGTTATTGATTTTTGAGATCAGCTGCATGGACGCTGTTGCGTTCTACTATGTACGCAGTGAAAAAATGAGCACCTTCCATATAGAAAACTTCTAAATTTGAACTTCCAGCTGAAGGCCAAAAGCTTTCCGACTAGGCGGGAAAGACCACCTTGAGAGCTGATTTATGAATCCCATTCCGTGAATTCGCTATAAATTATTAGTCAGCTCCATAGCTACAGTATGTAGTGGACGCTTCGGTCCATTTAACAGATTTATGCCGAAGCTTAACCCATCCATCAATCCATGAGCAATGTCACCGTATCGGATCTCTGGCCCTTGTGGCATCACTTCACTCCCAGTACTTCCCCCNTTTTTTTGAATATTTAAAAACTATTATACGCTAATTTCTAAGAATTGGTACTGGGTATTTCGCTTGGTTCAAATCTTCCTTCAGCATTTAGAGCCTTCTTTATACTTCTACTCTCATTCCCTTTATGCTAAATAGCATTGGGGAATTAGCCCTGGCCTAAACGCCCTTTGGCGTTGAACAATCCTGTCTAAGGTATGCGCACCGCATCCGACTCCTATTCAGAATCGTGATGAGTTGCGGTCGCGAGGCGATGTGCAAGTCAGTGCTTTTATGCTGAGGCGATGTGCAAGTCAGTGCTGTTATAATGAATGTGACATTGTTCAGACCTTAGATGCTTTTGGTGGCTAGTGGACCTATGAAGGACCTTTTATAGGGTCTGTGTAAAGGTACGTGACAGAACCACATTACCATGTTGTTTGTTTACATACTTATGTAGGAAAAGGAAAACAGTCAATTATGGTAGGAACAGGTTTGTCACAGTGTAGTTACATGGAACACTGAAAGCTTCCAACAACTCTCTTCAGTCAGATCGACTTTGATGATTTCAACGCTCACCCATTGCTACCTTTTGAGAAACCGCAGAAATCTCCTTTTACTCCTTACTTCATTCCCTAATTTGTTAATACCTGGGTGATACTTTGAGAAAACCAGTAGGTGATATGAGGCCGTTGATCGCCATATCGTCACTATCTGTTGAACGACGGTAGTTGTAACGATGACGTTGGATCCCTTTCGTTTTCGCTCTAGTTCCCCTTCTCCCATCCAACCGATAAGAACACTACTATTTTAGCGGAGAGAGTTAGACTAATTACTGGTCACCTAGTAGGTAAACAAACCGAAGAGCTCCTTCGAAGCAGTGAAGAATCGATTTTTTTACCGAAAAGCCCAAGCGATCTGCTTCTTGATCTCCGATCAATAAGGACGCGGCTCAAAGAAGAATCGCAGCCGTCTCCTTCCATCGACCCATCCCAACTGATAAGAAGGGGTTGATTTCGAAACGATACTAGTTACATACCGTAACTCCTCACAGTGAAAGAATCTCCTCAGGAACCTTGGCCTATGGGTTGTGCACAGGAATTTCCATGGAAATAGAGAACCGTGTGAACGCAATATTTCCGATTCCGGGAAGTCGGAGTTCAAAAAATAGAATCGATTGATTTCATGGTTTTTTCCGTTTCATTTTTCTTTTCTTTTATCCAGTTTGTTTTTTGATCCCTCCGCTGCACTAAAAATTAATCTAAGAGTTATAGCCAAACTATCAGATTGACAGCAGTTTTCTCGAATAGCATCTGAACAAAAAAGGAGATGAATTGAAGGCAGATAGTTATCAATTTTGATCGGAACTTGCTTTTCCTTCTTGTTGTGCTGAGAAGCGAAAAAAAGTCGTCTCCTGGTTTCCCAGTCATTGTTCTGTCTAGTACGAAAGTCAATTGTCGTCGAGACGTCATCTTTCCAAATTTTTTTCACCTCCACCCACCGAACAACTTGTTCTGCCAATTGCTGGCGGACGATGATGAGTTGACATGAATTTCCCACTGAATTGCCTCGCGTCGTTTCCGAGTGTGTTCAGGCGAATCTCGCCGAGCTCTTTTTCACAGTCTACTCGTCCCACCACGAGAAATCCACTTTCTGTAATTTTCTAAATTTGGAATTTTGATAGTGAATAACTCTCCCTCACTTTCTGCCCAGACGCCCACATATAAGGCAGTTGAGGGAGTTAAATGGTCTTCAAAGCCTGTATCCCCAGCGCATAGCCGAACTTCTTCAAGATATTATCAATGTCTCCAAGTTACCGCTAATACCTTCCAGATTTTTGAAAAAAGCTATCGAATAACATTCAAAGATCAATTTCGTGTTCTACCTTCGGAAAATAAGGTTTCCACTCACTGATAATGGTCCAAAAGAGAAAAGGAATGGGAACCATCAGTCTTGGAATCAGACTTGATAGGCTCACTTTTTGTCTTTATCACCTTCCTCTTCTGCTACTTGCCTATGACTTGCCCTCTGGGCCCCGTTCCGGTAACTTTCTGCCATACTCGTTTTGAAGTTCGTTCTCAATAGATTGTTTTCGCTCTGTTCCACATCAGTTTGCTTTTTTCTATTCACTTTCACCAGCATCCGCAAATTTCTTCTCGTCTACACTTTAATTCATATGGATGTCCTTGCGTTGTGGGGTAAAAAGCTGGGCGAAAGGTGCGATCCATGAGTTACGACTGTCTGGTCGTCTAAGACACATGTCGCACCTTAAGAATCTTTAAAAAGTAAACCTCGAAGTCAGCAGAATCTTTGTAGCTCAACTTTTTTTGAGTGTTCGACTGTTCAGTTAAGTAGCATTAGCCGACCAAGATCAGAGGTAGGCCCTGTTGGCTCAAATGTACCTCTATCTGCTTAAGCAAGCATGCAGAAGTGGCGCATATTGCCACTGCTGCTGTCCCAATAGTGAAGCATTCTCTCTAATGCTTCAGACCAGTTAACAAATAAACAAACAGATAAATTAGCAAATAAAGTCAATTTAACCTGACTACGCAGTCGATTTCCAGGGAGTTCAGTGTGCTGAGTAGAGTTTACGCTGGTGAATCGTTATCATATCATCTTACTTTTGGCTTTTTGCCAATTATTCGGATTTAAATTTTAAAGAACCTTCACCTAGGAACATATTGACCTAGGAACATATTGCATGATGTCATCCAGAGCGACAGCTCTAGGGGGGGGGGGGGGGGGGGGGNATGTATAATACTGCATCTCCTACAATATTGCTCCTATGATTATTACGCTGCTTCTTTAGCCCTTGAAGCACTTGAAGAAGCGAGATAGCAAGGAGGTTAGGTATCTTTCCGATTCTTTTCTTTCTTTAACTAAACCATGTCCTGTATTGTCATTCTAGTGAGAGATTCTTGAGGGTCTCTAGAAATCAGTGATTTATGGGATAGAACCTTTGTAATGGAAAAAACCATCGTTGCTGTGCCCTTTCTCTGAGTTCACATGGCATTACTTTGATTTGCTGATCACATTCTTCTTTCAAAGGACGTCTCGTTGTATGTCCGTTTTTTATGTGAGTGATTTCTTTTGTGAAATGGTACTTCAAAGTCGCATTTTCAACGGCGTGACTACTGACCTTTGAGGGTTCTCGTCCTCTCTGACGTTCTTTTTTGTCCCATCTGAATGGTGTAATTGCGCTGCCGACATTTCTACCTGTAACTCATCTCAGCAGCATCATTTCATCTTGTATGTTGTGCTTGAAGATTTCATCTTAGACTGAAAAAAGATTGAATAAGGCTGATTCGATTGAAAACTACTAATTCTCAATCGTTCAAAGGATCTCAGCGAATTCGGTTTCATGTATCTGGGAAACATTTCCCATTGATCACTAAGCTTCCAGGTCACTTTCAAGACACTAGAAGACCCCAGAATAGAGGAAGGCAGTTGATTTCTTACTTATTTAATTACTAATTTTTTTTGATTTTATTCGTCATAGTAGGTTAAATGGTATCAGTCTCGCGTGGGAAGATAAAATCCCTGAATCGTGCATCGGCTATGCACGCAATTCATTGTATGAGCCCCATAAGCATTCAAAACTCTTCTGACCTGAGTGGAAGACAAATGAGGCGGGCAGTCCTCAGACGGGATTGATTAACGCCGCGAAACTATTGTTTTTGTTTGTTTACTGTCTTATTTTTTATCGATTTATTTCTCCAGTCATTCACCGAAAGGCGTTGGCATTGGTTGTCTCACAGGAAGTCAACAGTAACCTAACTCAACTCGGGGTAGTAAAAATATATACGGTAATCGCCACCAAAATGTGACATCATAGTAAACAAGTAAAGAAACCGTATGATATGTGCAAAATAGGCCATATTCATATAAGTTATATTGTGCGTTTAGGTAGAAAGGACAACGGGAACTAGTGAAACTCTTGGGAGTTTTTTGGAAATTGGAAAGTTGAATAGCTGACAGAAGTTTTCCTATGCGACAAAACCAACATTATGTCCTTCGGTGAAGCTCATGAATTGACAGCTCATAGCTTATGTACCTACCGTAGGGCGGAAGACCTCTTCGAATGGAAACTACAAAGAACATTACAGTGAAACAGTGATACGCCCGATTCATTTACGTCACAAATTTTGTGATTTTCTGCGATGTCCCTGAACTTCGATCGTCACCGCAGTTCAAGGCTTTAGACCTGCTTCCTTCCTAGAAAAGCTGTAAAGCTCTGAAAATTGTACTCATACACTGCACGTACTACCACAACCGTTTCCTCCAAGGCAAATCCAATTCGTCCACAATAAGTGCAGTCATCTAATCTTGGCTACGAAAAAACCTGATCACCTTGGAGTTGTGAAAACAACAAGAAGGGCATGAAAGAAGTTCAGCCACCATCAGGATGCCCTTCCCATTACTGGAGAATGACCCTAAAGGACAGTCTTGAAGTTTACGTCTCATTTCATGATTTGGGCGGCCGAAAATGGCAGCATTCAGCGAACACCTTAACCAGTAGTCAGTTAAAAAGTTTTCTCGGTTGTGTCCGATGTTTGTGACCAAACTTATTATGAAGGTCGATAAGTTTTCTGACCGGTTTGCCTTTCTTCGATAACAGCGAATTCCTTTCATCTCGTCGGCATCATTCAATCATGTCGAACACCGCACCACTGGATGCTAGATGCCCACTAATTTTCTCAAATCAGATTTTCGTTTGTTTGTTTTTTCCAGATTTATTTCGCCTAAATTCATTTGAAAATTAGCTTTTTATAGGAACTTTCCTATGGAGGACATACCCAATGTTTGCGTCCTTCCTTTGTCCCCTTCCTTTAGTACCTAGGAACACTCACACCCTGAATTCTTTATCCGCAATGAGACCTGGGAACACTCATACCCTGAATTCTTTATCCGCAATGAGATAGATCAATGGAAATGCGCTCTGAAAACTATAAGTCGAAGTATGGAACTATCAGAGTTCACGAAAGTAGGCAGAGGTAAACTTCACGACACCAACCTGCCCCCTTCGAGTTCCCTTACCTCACCAATTTTATTATGAAGGTTGATGAGTTTTCTAACCGGTTTGAGTTCATTGAGCATTGAGTCGGCCATTGTGGTTTTCCCAGGCGTCTTTTACTTTTCATCTCGATAGTAGGTACAGTTCATTGTCCTTTTCATTTCAAGTACTATCTTTTTTATTATCTACAACCCATCTTCCTCGTAAACTAGCACCTTTCCAGAATTCGCATGTACTTAGCGTGAATGAATCGTGTTCTGAGTTGTGTTAGCGTTTGAGTTCATATATGACCTCTAGAGTAATTCAGATGGTGGGTGGTGGTTACGGGATGACACGGAAAACAGGAGGGAGGAAAGTAAATGGGAAACAGCTAGATGATTATGAAAGAGAAAAATTAGTTTTTCCGAGTGGTTTTACCTGGTTTCATCATTCGGTCTATCCTGAATGGATTTAAGGCTAGGCAGCTTGGGGCAGGTATCGATCCACGATTTCATCTGTAGATCATAGTGGCGCCAAAGCACCATCTTTCCTCTCTACATTTCAAAATAGACCTTTACTCGGGGCAATCCAAGCTTGAATATTCTTGTTGTTTGCTTTCTTTTGTTGTGGGATTCTTCTAGTAGAAATAAGTTGGTAAACAACGGAGTGATTGGGTATGTTTTAGTCTAAAATTATACAATTCCTTTTTTGGAAGTGTTATATTATATATTGAGCATTATAATGACCATAAAACGGTCAGATACCTAATCTATAAATAGAATAAAAGGAAATATTTATTTAGTCATATATAGACCATGAAGTCAGGTGCTCAGTCTATAAATAGAGCCAACTTCGAAAAATAGCTAGTCAACCTTTGAGGTGAATACTCAGACTACTAAGAAATATGGGCAGTTATTGACAGTTTCCAATCTGATATTTTCTTGAGAAAGCAATTTTCAGGTTATCCTTGAGTTAATCTCAGTTATAAGAAGTTAGCGAGTAAATAATCATGCTAAGTAGTGATAAATGGTGATATTAGTTGTTTATCGAGGCAAAAGTAGTTAAATATTAACGCCTGAGCCTTCCTCCTGATCACTTTCTCGAACATCTAATGGGAAGTGGAAATTCCACCAAACAGGAAAGCGATCCAACAAAAATACTCGTTGAGTTTGATAATGGGTTGGAGAGAAAAACTGAATGGAAACATCTTCACCACCTGGTATTTTTTTTACTGCTTCTAATTGCTTAAAGGATGGTATAACCAGAATAGTAAGAGCTGCTTGTGCTTTCGTTCCACTACTGTCCACCGTAGTGCATAAGCAGGTTTTTCGGTAGTAAACTTGGCACGAGGGTGTGAATTCCTCGCAAGTAAGTCATTGCTTGAGCAGGTAACGCCCTCGTCTTCACTCAACCGTACAGTACAAAAGCAGGGGAGTCCATTCTCACTTTTGGCGCCTAGATAACCTACATAACACAAAAAATCAGTCTCTTACCTCCTTTGCCCAGGCTTTGGTCCTGAGTTTGCAATTATTGTTTTCGTGCAAATAAAAAATCGAAGTTTAATTGTCAAGCACACCTGCGATGTAGGAGGAACATATTTTCCACGCTACTCCACTTCTTGACTGCCTCGCCATCAGCTGCAAACAAAATCACTTTCTCTGAAGCCTTTCTTACTGCTGGCCACTGCCATTTTCCTAGCGAATGAATTGCTCATCTGTTCTTTGTTTCTCACGTGCTTCTTAGGAAACTGAACGACTTTTGCTCAAATGATATTCTATCCCTTTTCTTTAGTGATGGCCTGGCGATCCACGCTACTGTTCGTCTGTCTACCAACAGTAGTGTTGTCAATGGTAATTTGGCCCGATTTGGTGTACAACGAGACCAAGCTCAAAATGCCAAAGCCCACCACTTGGAAAGAGAAGAACCTGGGGCAATGGTGCCGTAACTTCACAGTTAATCAGTAAGTTTACAGGAATCATTACAAGCCAAATAACCTGGGCAGCTACCTCTAGAGGAACCTAAAAAGACCACTTCACTCCCTCTGAAGAACCTGGTTTCTTCTCACAGCGTGGTGGGGGAAGGAAGGCTCACCGTGGGCTGAACGGCTTCCATCCACTTAAACTCTTGATAGCGAAATACTTAGGACCTTGTGCAGATAATTGGGAACAATAGGGAGCCTAGTTGAAAAGTGGGATCCTTGGATGACCAGTAGACCACTTTTCGAGAAAAAGATTGGGCTTAGTGGTACAAAATACCCTGCGATGGCTTATCTGCTCAAAATTTGATATATTTATTGTTTTTGGTGTAATACTATTCATTTCACTGGTTGGTAACATTTCCAGACATACACAATGTCGGGAGGCATCAGCTTTTCACCAGTACAACTGTTGCGGGGTGCACAACACTGACTGTTGCTTTGCAATCCAAGGATGGGTAAGTTGTAATTACTTTTCGCAATTTCCTCTCCCACAGGAACTAGTTGGGAAAACAAAAACATTCCACTGAATCAAACTGTAATATTCGCTATAGCAGAAATTTCTTTTTTGATGTTTCCCGACAATAGCCATAAACTTTTCCTCGAAGTTCAAATGACAGGGAATCAAATTCCATAGGATACGGTAGAAGAACTGGTTCAGGACGAGTTCTTGAAGACACACTGAGCATGATATTTTTTGATGTTAGAAAAAAAAATTCTTTATAGGGCTATGATTATCATCGCTCCTTTCTTTTTTCAATATTTCCTTGTGTTGGGGGGTTCGAGTTGGAAAATGGGGAGATTCATTCAACTTCAACAAAGTCTAGGGAGTCAGTGAGGTCGTTAGCGTCATCCTATCATTGAAGACTGCACGATTCCTTCATGGAATAAAATTCCAGTTCTATACAAAGCTTTCAGGTGGAGGTAGGAAAGTTTTAAAGGGGTCACTTTCACATTTAAGGTCTGAGGATCGAATTTTCGATCAAGCCTAGCCTACTGCTTTCCCTCAAGTGACGCTGAGCCCCTCAAGTCGTTGGCCTTATAGAAAAAAATTGGCAACAGCCCATATCCCTCAAAAATGGTTGTACCAACCCAGACGACTTTTTTATGAAGCGATACCGATTTCCTCAGTACAAGTTGTAAGAACTCTCTATGTTTCGATTTTAACCGCAACAAAAAAAAATAAGAGAAATAAGAAAAGGGCAAAGTAGAAGTGGTGGTAGTCTTAGAACATCTTTTTTGAGTGAAGGAAGCAGGATTTATAGTAATATCGGAGCAGACCAAGGTCGAGAGAGGTCGAGAATATTCCGTATCGCCCTTATCTTTCAGATGCCANCCCTTATCTTTCAGATGTCAAGGGGGGGGGGGCATTCAATCTCTACTGCGATTCTGAATAACGTTGAATGTTCGATGCATGACTCAAAAATGCCAGAATTTCTATTTGCCATCGCTATTACTCCAATAAAACTCGAGTTGTACTCATTCTAATAAGATTCTTAAACCTTTTTCCTTTCAGGTGATCCTTGTTGCCTCACTGAGTGCATTCGTTGCTTGTGCCTCATTCCTCTTCTACATATTGCTCAAGTTTCAAATTATCTGTTTGGAACATACATATCCTCCTAAAGTCATATATTTGGAAGGAAAACGCTAACTTTCAGACGGTTTCAGCTGAAGGAGCTATTATATGTACTATACGGTATAGTGTATTGATATAACACCACACCTTACTATAAACGCTACCTTCCAGTGAATAAAAACGGGTTCGAAACTCTGGAAAGGTTCATTTACGTCACTTAATTGTGCATATCCATTCCATTGCATTTGTTGTGAAGTTATTTCCATTTCATAGAATTTCAATTTTTTTCCCTTCAATCCGGTGTTGTTGTTTACCTTCTAGTTTCTGTCATCTCCTCTCTTATTGGATTGATTCGCTTAAGCACT
>UZAF01016360.1:14224-55653 GCA_900617895.1 Haemonchus placei | reverse complement strand
CTCTGTCTCCCCCCCCCCTCCACTTCGCCAATAAAAGCCTACTCCGCCAATCAGTGGGCTTCTTCTGGTGAAAATACTGAAGAGGGCGCTAGTCAGAGAGAGACGTCAAGGGAGTCGGCTCCTCAGGAGCGAAATTCTAGTTAAGCTCGAACTACGTAAACCTAGCGGCTTGAGAACCATCAAAATTTGTAGCAATCCATCGATTTGCTATTCCAAGAGTCAGGATTTGTTTGTATTTTTTTTGTTTGTTGATAACGATAGCAGAGAACTTTCCGGGTGTTGTGAAAAACTCTAGAAGTTCGTCGCAACGGCATAGCCAAATCATCACTGGACCGTGAATCCATCAGCGGAAAACGTCATCGAATACATCCGGACAGCAATTAGAAACCTGCCTGATGTCGCGTTATTGGGAGCCAATTAACGCCCACTTCCTACAATGCCCATCTCCGCTCATGCAAAGGCATCCACGTAGCCATCGAACAGTAGCGATTAACCAGAATCGAACATGTCTTCAATTATTCAGTTTTGAATGGTCTGTTTGGATTAACTATGTTCATAGGGCCGATAAAGAGTCTTCTTTCAACCCAGTTGCGCCCCGCATTCGATTCCCGGTCAGAATCGCAGTGGGTCCTCATGGAGCCATGGTACCCTATGGAACGAATTGCGATGGTCAATGTACGAGTCAGCACTATGACCCTTCTGACGAGTCTGGTACCGTAGGGATAGAGACTCGGTTCACCTAGACCGGAATCAAGTTTGATTGGGATTAGCCTCCGGACCGCGAGTGTGATAGGGAGTTTTCAGCGCTTCACCAACTACAAAAATATACTAGTTAATCTATCAAAAGTCAGCCATATAAGATGTATGTATGACTTACTCAAAGGCTCTTGAAAGGAAGCTATGGTAGAGATTCCGTAACGCATTTCTGTCTTCCATATTTAAGGAGCTGTCCGTTGCTGACCTGGCTTTTATGGACAGTACAACCTCTAAAGGAATTTAGAATCATGCGGTAAAGGTGATCGGGAAGAGTTGTAAGCACTGACTAATATTGCTTTCAGGATACGCCACGCACTTGAGTTTCATACAAAATTCAGTGGTGGTCTATACAAACCTATCTGACCTATCCAATGAATTACGAAGGTTAGCCGAAGTAGAAATCAGTACTATCACTACCACTACTTATTGCTTTTTTCTATCCAGACAAAACGATTAAATTCTTTGGATCAAGGGAGCATGGAAGCTTTAGTCAGCTTGGGCGCTGGGCACTATCGATCCAGGATTTGATCATCCTAGATCACACGTGTGGAAGCAAACCATGAACCGCCGTTTTTGTATAATGCAATAAAGTTTCAAAATGTTTATTAAATTCTAAGTAAGAATTTGTGTACACACATTCACGGGGATGGAGGTGTTTCGAACCGGAGTATAGTATCTAGGACAATGGTAATGGGAGACGTCGAATCCAACATACCGTATAAAAATAGTATTCGAGAAAAACAAACGTGATAACATGCACCTAAAATCGGCTAATACACTAAAAGAAAACGTTCAGAAAGGGAAAAATCAATTTGAGATAGATGACATGTGTCAAGCTCTTCGTTCACAACAACACTGCGTTTTTCGAGAAGAACGTCAACGAAAAATGACCACAGTACGGGAAAATAACGTACTGAAACATTCTGGGAGGGTAGATAAGGAGATATTGCTCGAAATGATGTCCTGGTAAACGGGTAAAAATGTCATGTTATGGTTAAGGGAAAGAGTGGTCCTTTTGTGGTGTCCAGCTTCGGTAGCAGCTCCAAGTAGGCCTTCAACACTTTAGCTCCCGAAGATGTTCTAGCCTTCCTTGACAAATTCTTTCAAACTTTTTAGAAAACAAACTTTTGTATGCAATGGTTTTATATAAAGACCCCGGAGAACTTGTTTATTATCATTTCCCTAGCCAAAATTAGCTGTAGGGGCCTTGGAAGGCTGAAACATCGACATTAAGGGAACATCAAAAGGAAACCAAATGTCATGTCAGTGGGTAAGAAGGGATCATGAAGAAACGTCTCATGGCCGTTTCTCATCCGTCGGCACACTGCTGTAGTTACCATGAAGTGGCTGCTTTTCCTCAGGCAACTCTGAAAAAACGATTTTTTTATAAGAGGAAGCAGAACCTAACCGATAGAAAAAAACGACATGCAGAGGAGATAACTTCCCAGTTCATTAGTTAAACTAATTACCTATTTTGCTTGCCATAGGAACACATACAGTAAGCATAGAAATGAGTTGTATCACTAGCAAGCTACAGAAAAACAATGACGAAATGACCAGGAAGAGCTTTAACACTTGCGATCTTCCTTACAACATTTGTTCCATATGGAAAGCATTTTTTCAGATTGCTCGCGCCCTGAAAAACCTACCGGACCGCAAAAGGGGCAACACTATACGCACGCTACGCCCATTCCCGCGCACACTCAGGGGCTGCTATTATAGTACGCCAGCCGGCACGCCGGCTGACGTAAAACGATTTAGATTGTATGTAAGAAATCTACGTCTGTTGCATTTTATTTCACGGTCGGAACCCGAAGCTACTCCCCTCAGGGGAATAGCTATCAGTGGTGTTCGGTTGCAATTTTTGAAAAATCTCCTTGAGCTTTGGATTCTATCGATTGAAGTTTTCCACAAAAGTCATTTATTATTTATCATAACTGGTCGGAAGCCTTAATACCTCGAGGTTGTGCCGACCCTCAATTGAAATCGCCTGAAAAGGCATCCGACCGACCGATGAAAGGGTGCAGACAAGCAGAGAAGTGGCATCGCCTTGTTTCGCAATGGGCACCTTTCCCGCGTGACTTTTGCGTTGACTAGTCCCTTCCCTTTGACCACCGTCTATCCCCACTCCCTTTTTCAAATCTCACGATGATTACTCCATGCTAACTATGTCAGACGTGAAGGATCGCGCACTTCTTACTTGATGCGCTCCGAAATTTATCTGAAAACGTCTAGCGAGTTAGAATGCTTCACAAAAGAGATCCCAGTTGCAGTTCCCTTGTTACTTCTCTTTCTGCTTTTTTTTTAGAAATGTTCCTTGAGGGTTGACGAACTTTTTTTCAGATGAAAGGAATGCGAAGGATGCCATCTTTCCTCGTCAACCTGAGGCAGTTTCCCATTTCACTACGTTTGTCTCCTAAATCAGCAGCTAACAAAAAAGAGGAGAAGTTGTTTGCATTCAATGACTCCGTTGAAATACTTCCCACGCTTTGCTCATACTCGGTACGGGAGGATTCAGCCAGTCATATTCAGAAGCCTAACCCTCTTAGGGCTCACTTATGTATGTCGGAGTGCAGGTGATATCACCTCACATCGATTTTATATCAAAATAAAGCTTCTAGGAAAAAATGCCACTGCTAATCTAATTGAAATTCGATCTAAGACCATGTTCTCCCATCAGATGAGACTCCTTGAATCCATGTTCCAGAAGCTCCATCATATTTTTGATGCCTTCAGGGTTTTAGAAGGTATGTCTCGCATCGAGACAACTAATCAGTCTAGCTGACTGAGGCATTCTCAATGGCGGGGCAACTAGCTAACTAGCTAATCATGAGAAATGCCGCACGTCAGCAAATGCAAATGGCTAACTCGGCAGTACTATGCGAGTACTCAAAACGTTCCAAAGGGACAACAACAGTTGAAAGAATAGTTCGTGTGGTAGTAGAACTAGCTTATCAATAGGTTATGGAATGACTGAAAGACTACTAGAAGACTTTTTCCTAACAGTANGACCATGTTCTCCCATCAGATGAGACTCCTTGAATCCATGTTCCAGAAGCTCCATCATATTTTTGGTGCCTTCAGGGTTTTAGAAGGTACATATGTCTAGCAACGAGACAACTAATCAGTCCAGCTGACTGAGGCGTACTCAATGGCGGGGCAACTAGCTAATCTTGAGAAATGCCGCGCGCCAGCAAATGCAAATGACTAACTCGGCAGTACTATGCCAGTACTGAAAACTTTCCAAAGGGACAGCAACAGTTGAAAGAACAGTTCGTGTGGTAGTAGAACTAGCTTAACAGTAGGTTATGGATTGACTGAAAGACTACTAGAAGACTTTTTCCTAACAGTATCATGCAAAAGAGAGTCGATAGGACTAGTGGTTAAGCAGGAGCGTTACACTGGAATTGAGCAGCCTAGAGAAAACTACTAGAAAGCTGTGGGTGATCATAGGAGGTTCAATTGAACTATCCCAAACAAACCATCGTCACCTCTGTTGCCAATAGCGACAAAGCCTGCTGGCATTGCTAAAACAGACCGATTGCAAGTGTTAGTGAACAAAAAGGAGAATGATGGAGGCCAACTCACCCAATGAAAGCGTACGCATCGGATGAACCCGATCATGTGCGATAAGGTCCTCTTTCACGTAGTGATAGACGATTCCAGCTCCGAAAGCATCCCCAAGTACGTTGATCGATGTGCGGATACGATCGCTGAACAACAAGTTTCGAAGTTTGTAATTCATATTATCAATATTCAATTTGTTACAACAGTTAAATAATTGAACCTCAACGGACCGGAACTTCCACTGCTGGGTTCGATAGATTGTTCAACTTTGGAGTAAGCGTAGAGAGAGGAGGACCACAAAAACACTTAGCACTAGATTTCAGACAAGGAGGGGTAGCCGCCTTCACGAGTACGTAATGATGCTTAGGATTGTTTCTTATTCAGGAAAATATAGTTTAAAACTCAAGCCTTAGAAGAGAAGGAGCACCGGGGGTGCATGAGTCCTTTAAGGCGTACGTAGATAAAAAAACTATGCTCCTTAGCTGAGAGCCGTCTCCCAGCATAGATGAAGTTAACTATCCCTCTCTGAGCATGGCTTGAATCCCCGCTTGAGATCACGTAGACTCGACCATTCCCCGGCTTTTAGAGACTCCGGAAAGGATGACACGTCAAATTCGAANAATAAATAACGTCGTTATCGGCTCAAATTCGGAAATTGTTCAAGTTAAAGCCCAACTTACAGTAACCAGTCAACAGCAACGATCAGTGAAACGTCCTTTACTGGAAGGCCTACTGCTGTAAGCACCAAAAGCATTGTGACCAGGCCAGCTGACGGGACCGATGCCGCACCAATTGATGCCAAAGTGGCAGTGAGACTGAAAGAAACAATTCTGAAAACCGAATTTTACTACAGATTTCAAAGCACCGACCTAACTGTGATGACTTGGCCGAAGGATAAATTGACTCCATTCATTTGAGCGATAAAAATGGCCGCAACCGCTTCGTACAATGCCGTTCCATCCTTTAAACTTCTATAAGTTTTATCCCAATCACTTCAAATATCAGAATTTTACCATATTAATAGTGGCTCCGACAGGCAGGACAAATCGTGTCACCCTTCGATCAACTCCAAGATTTTCTTCCAAACAATTGTAGGTGATCGGTAAAGTGGCTGAGCTGAACAACAGAAATCATCTTCAATAATTTATTTATTCACTTGTTTACTGAATATCTTTTCAACTAATATTTGTAACAAAATGAGTCAGAAACGGTACCTGGATGCCGTTCCGAGGGCCGTGATCCAAGCTTGAAGTAGACCACGCATAAATGTAAATGGGTTTTTACGGGTTGTCAGGAAAAATATGGCCGGTAGGGATATAAGCGAATGTACAGCCAAACCAGCTAATACCTAAATAGAAAAATTCACGATAAGTTTGAATGGAAGTAATGAAGATGTGACTATCTACACCCTCCATAGTGAGCATGGGAAATCTGAGAACGACCTTGCTGCTGTCTTGAGCAAGTGTCAATCATCTGAAACCGTACTTATGATTCACTTGGACAGCTTTTCATCCTTATCTGGGCCTAATTTACAGCGGCAGCTGGTGCTCTATCGCACACACACAGGTTGGTTCCCGGGTTCGAGTCCCGCATCGATATNTGAGAACGACCTTGCTGCTGTCTTGAGCAAGTGTCAATCATCTGAAACCGTACTTATGATTCACTTGGACAGCTTTTCATCCTTACCTGGGCCTAATTTACAATTTTTTACAGCGGCAGCTGGTGCTCTATCGCACACACACAGGTTGGTTCCCGGGTTCGAGTCCCGCATCGATATCTGCCTAGGCCAAAAAAGCCTCCCATCCCTCCGGGATGGTTAATTGGTACCAGACTCGTCTGGGAGGATAAATGCACTGGCTTGAACATCGGCCGCCACCGCACGTCATTGTGTAAGCCAAGTGAGCATTCAAAATGCCACTATGATTCGGAATGGAATCGCGGGCGGGGGGCACCCCTTAGACGGGACTAATTGGTTAACTCACAAAGACCTCATCATTTATCCGATGATTGTTGGTTTTATTTATTTTCTAGTTCACAGTACACAAGCATTGTAGTATCATGTGGTTCGACTATGTATCCCAGAAAATCCATCAAAATTGTGAAAATCTTGAATCATAGACTCATTTCCACATGATGGAACCCATTACCCACACATCTAGGTTTGCATAGTTTACTTCGATTCTATTATTGTTCAAATTCTGGAGTTGACGGGGACCAACGATTTTACCGTCGATAAAATGTGTCACGTCGCACACCTCGCGCGCAACACTGCCCCCTGCGACGGGCAAGTTTGAACCGTGTGAGGGTTCTGCGGTTTGAAATACTTTTGCGCGCGCGGACATTTGAATACAACATCAATGCTGTAGCGGTTCTACATGATTCTGGTAGAAATCTTCTTCAACAAACTGCCCTATTTTGTAATTTCTCTATTTTCGACATGGAAAGAATTCGATACACCTAACCCTATACCTCCACTCTGCTCCTTCTACTTCTACAGGAAAATTTCATACTTTTCTCGATGGCGCGTTCCAAATGCATTGAAATGCCCGCGCGCGGGAAAGTATTCAAACTGAAGCTCTGCATTGCATGGCACCCGAGACGACGATTCGCGCAGCTGCGAAGAATCGAAGCGCCTCCGGGAATAACTAAGAGAGTAAGGGGTGTTCGAATCAAACTAGAAATACTCACAGTGACCATGTACATAGCCAACATTCGAGCCGTATCTGCAAGATCGTGGATCTCAAGGATTTTTCCCATAATCAAACACATGATACCGAAAGGTGAGTACCTGAATATAGTCCCTATATAGTATGAGAATCATACAAACCTCTCCAAAAAAGGAAAAACAATCCTTCTCATGCGTAAAAAAAGGACTCAAATAAGAAAGCTCGATAAAATATCCGAAGTAGGGGAAAAAGAAGCGACCGATATTCAATGGCNGAGCCGTATCTGCAAGATCGTGGATCTCAAGGATTTTTCCCATAATCAAACACATGATACCGAAAGGTGAGTACCTGAATATAGTCCCTATATAGTATGAGAATCATACAAACCTCTCCAAAAAAGAAAAAACAATCCTTCTCATACGTAAAAAGGACTCAAATAAAAAAGCTTGATAAAATATCCGAAGTAGGGGAAAAAGAAGCGACCGATATTCAATGGCCGTCCGGATGCGTGAGCGTAACTAATCGATATTCCCATCCGGTCCATCTCTTCAGTGACTGACACTTCGTTTCAGTTTTTTAAAGGTACAGATTTTAATAATGATTGCTTCGGTGATAAGGAAAAACAGCAGCTACTTATTTAGCCTGCGGTCCAGTAGCGGGATATTCTCAGAAGTTGTCGAGAATGTTGCTTATGAGGGCGTGTTTTTGTCGAGATTGACATTCCACAAAAATTTTTGGGATATTGATAAAATTATCCATCAGCGAGGATGTCCGGGGTACCAGATAGCCCCGTCCACAGCAGAGAACTCCTAATCTTTCCATAAAAACAAGATCAATGAGGTCCCAACAAACATCCAGATTACAAGGGGGCTTTTTAAGTGTTACTCCAGGTGTGTCTAGCGCAAATAAAGGTACTATGGTGGATATCGAGGCCCTTACTCACCACATGACAGTCATTACAAGCTTCATAATAACTTTATCCATAATCGCGAAGAATTGGATCATCACATCAGCTTCAGCTCCGAGTTGTGACAAGGATATGCCCAGAGCAATGCAGAACACGATGATACCTGAATAAGGCACATATGGGTGCTAAATACAGTACTCAAACAGATCCCATTCTGAAGCATGCCAACTTAACAGATTGCTAAGTGAACTCTTCAGTTCTACTTATGTTACTCTACACCTGGGTGTTCATACATTCCATATCGCGCGTCTGGGGAAAAGCGGTTCAATCATCCCACCGTAGGTATTCCTATTTGATCGAAAATCGATTTCATAAGGTTATTCTCCCATATTCAAAATATAAAGACTGGAAATGGCATATCGACTGGCCCCTGGCTAACTTTTTATCCATGGAGCTCATTTACCAATCGCCTATGCTCTCCCCAGACGCGCGACATGTCAGTTGTGATCACACCACAAAGCACCTTCACAGCGGTTTTTCTGCCACTTACCAAGGACGTTCAGACCTTCTATTTGTTCGGTAACTGGCTTTTTCTTCTCTGCAGAAGTAAAAACTCTATTAAACGAAGTTAATCCTTTTAGTTCTTGTTTTTTTTTTATTTTACAATCAATAACCTCGTCACCATTTACGACTATTCGCTATATTTATGGGCCCCAGGCTGAACTCACCCAGAACGTTGATACCGTCGTTGTATTCGAGAGCAGCTTTTACGTAGTCAAGGGTGCCATTGTTGAGCATCTCCAGATGAAGTGTGTCGTTGACTTTGAGAATCTTTGGACGTACCGTAATGTATTTCGTCTGGGCCTGTTGGAATGTGGCTGCTACGATGTTTTCCGGGAACATGTTCCTAGAAATGAACGATCTCATCCGATTAGTTGCTATACTATTTCCTATTTTTTCGACTTCATATTTGGAGGTAGAAAAAGGTCATTAGGGTTGGGTAAGCATTAGCACAGTGGAAGAGCATATTGGGCACGGGAGAGCTTTGGTAGAGTTGTTGTGGCGAAAGACGCTCAAGAAGGCAAAGGAGGTCAAAGCCCCCAATATGGTTCCCCTCCAAACCTATCTAATGGCTTTGCTCCGGAGGAGAGTGCTGACGACGTTACTATTTTTGGGTCACCCTCTCGTGTTCGTCCAGACAGCCCTGACTTTGCAGCTGGCCTACCACTTTGACAACGAATCAGGGTCATAGTAGCTCCCTTCATCTCAGGGGTTGATACAAATGACAGGTTTAGTGCAGGACTCGAAGTGCAGGAACGGTATGCAGCCTTGCAATAACTAGTTGCTTCGCTCTTTTTCTTCCTCATCTCTACTGCGCATTTCAGAAGTGTGACAGACGTACCGCAACAAATCCAGCAACGTATCGAGTGTGCTGACTTTCTTGCCTTCAGTACCCTCACCAAGATCCTGTTTAATGCTTGGATCTCCAGGATGAATCGTCAACACAAGAACAATTCCTGTCTGAAACTCTGATTATTATTTCTCGGTTTTCTCACTTTTCATTATTTAGGATCCAAGACAGTTACATAAATGAGCCAAGTGGCTCTTAAAATTTATGAAATATGCCCGAAGTGCGAGGGTTCTAGCATCGCTTTCAGCAACGATGTAGACGACTAGCTAGAACTGCATGGCAATAATTTACGTACACTTTGGATTGAGATAATTTTACACCTAAATATTTCAATGAAAATAGTTACTATGGTCACCGTCTACTCCACGAGTTCTTATAGTAATCAAGGAACTGTAAAAATGGATATTATGAGGACTATTACTGACAACGACGGCGATAGCTGTTGTGAGAACGTAATACGTAATTGCCAACGATCCCATCTTTCCTGATTGCTTAGCGTCCAGTTGTGAAAGACCTAAAATAAAATGGACGTAAGACATATGGGGTGGACATTGACACGCTAAAATACTTCCTTCAACATTTCCTTTTTCAGCGACATTTCTGTTCGAATTGAGAGGCTCACAGTTGAGATGTGAAAGTGGGGACGTTAAATGCTCAAAGGTGTTGTATACATATGGGCCAGTAGTGCTTACCGATCAATTTTACATTCACTGTTACTGGCATATTGAGTCATGACTACTTATTTGATTTTCTCTGACAAAACAGCGGATGAGACAATTGTCCCACCTATGGCTAACCGAAGATCCCAATGGACAGTCTTCCCTCAGGATGACCACAAAGGGTTGGCGCTTTAATGTGTGAATACGAAGATTCAGTCCCGAAAGTAATACAGCTCCCTGGCGCATCCCGCTACAACGTTTTACTTGCAGGAACTATCACCAAAAGCAGTCTCTATGGATACTGTAGGATGACTCATGAACAAGTACCACTCCCATAGACCTTCCCGCACAGTCAGTCACATTTTTTTGTCATTCGTGTGAAGGATGAGATGAATTATGAAAATTGGCACATATACCACTCAAAACGATTTTCTGGTAACCATTAATATC
This sequence comes from Haemonchus placei, assembly GCA_900617895.1. Classification (NCBI taxonomy): domain Eukaryota; kingdom Metazoa; phylum Nematoda; class Chromadorea; order Rhabditida; family Trichostrongylidae; genus Haemonchus; species Haemonchus placei. Next base: position 45,237 of record UZAF01016360.1, on the reverse strand, counting down.
GGTCGCTCACCTGAGATGAGAGAACTAATAATAAGTGGAAGAATCATCATTTTCAACATCCTCATCAGCAATTCTCCAGGAAAGCTCACCAACATGATCGTCTGAAAACAAACAATCCGAAAGTGAAGGTGAAACTTGAATGATTGATTTAATTTTTAAAATTTTTTCCAGCCTTGCTTTTTTGTTGTACAGTATCTCTGCAATGATTGACAGCATTTTTTTTGAACAGTATAAAAAATGGGAAGATAAAGTGGTTCGGTAGTCTGACATGACGGGTACAACTGGAGCAAAAGACTGAGATTGACCTTTCATGAATGAAAACCGTTAGGCGATTTAAGAATCCCTTAATTTTCTTTACAACTGGGAGAAAATAGATTGTCTTTAATAAGAGGCCGTAAAAGAAACTGGTAGATTATGGTAAAGATGTTACCTGTGGTGAAAGATGCAGAGAACGAACGGCAAACCCGAGTAAAGCACCAACGATCACGGACCCGATGGTCATCACCAACAGCAAGTTCTTCCGGAACCATGACGCCATCTAAAATCGAAGCGCTTATGACTTAAGTTTACTGATTACAACTTTTTTGAATTATTTGAAAATCCTAAATGACTAATTAAATTGCTTTCTAACAACTAGATACTAATAAGAAAACCTTTGAAGATGAACGAAATGAACGGACGCCTTTCATGATGTTGCTGCCTTAGACGATAGGGATGGCGTCGTTGGTAGTCGGGGGGCAGTTAGTTTCCGTCGATGTTGGTGAGACGAGTTGGGTTAGCGCTTGTTATGGAATACGGTAGCTGAAAACCGTTGCCGACTGCCGATATGGTCTGAATAGGGTAAAACTGCTCAACGGAAAATACCATACAGCGCAAAGTGAGACGTCAGACTTTGATCTGTATGAAGGATGATAGATGTCACTATGATTATAGGCTTTGCGCGATAGAGGACTGGAAATTGAAAAGAGGGCGCATCATGAAAAGAGGCATAGCGTGTGGGTGCTAGCAGGGTTGAGCGAGTAGCCGAAAAATTTGCAGGAAGCGTCGACAAAAAAGGCNTAATCAGATACATGAACTATCGATGAGACGAATAACTTCCAATTTTCTTTCTCACTGTGGGAATCTTGGGTAAGATTTACTCAAACAATCTGTACCTGACACGTTTTGTATTGATTATTCACTTTTATTGTGATTATTTATTGATTTCTGTTTATATTATATCCCCTTCTATGAACTCTTCTTTCCTTCCAAATGGAATTGATCTCAATAACTCAATGATTAAAAGTTCAAATTAAGTTATTTTAATTAGTTGTTTTTGTCCGCTTTCAGGAACACATGAGAAATTGACCACTCTTGCTGCTTGTTCGATTCTTTTCCTTATTTCTGTAAATAGGTTAAGCCCGCTTTTTTCACTAGACATTTCTAGGAGGCTAATGAAAAACCCCAGCGAACAGTTTTTCTCGAGCCTCTCACTGACGAAGCTTTCGTTAAAAACAAAAACAAGGAAAAAACAGTGATTTTATACGGGGCCACAAGCTAAATATGGTAGTAAGATCCTCTTAATTTTTCTTCAGAACACGAACCACATCCCGTCTAATAATTATCTCTTTTTTAGTAGGATCTGTGACACACGCTTAGAATTGGCAATGGTTGATGACTCAATTCAAGCAGGAGAACTACGTCGTAAGACCAGCCACACCTGTTTGAACTACCTCTCTTGACTGGAGGAAATTTAAAGAAAAAATAAAAAAGATACTTTAATCATCGTAGCATTGCGGTTTTGATTAGAAAGAACGGATTTCCAAGATAAGATACTCAACAGTGCGATAAAACGATAAGAATAAGAATAACTCAAATCTCCAGCATTTGAGTTTTTACGGAAATGGAAAGGCTTGTACACGGAATACCGAGGGTGCAGATGATAGCTAGTTTGTTCAGAAAGTATAACAAAAATGGGCTGCGGCAGGCTATTCGTGACAGATTTCAGAGAATTTTGTTCCAATGTTGCGGTATGATCCGCTCAAACGAGATAAACAGCCATACGCCAGTAGTACTTTCACAATCTCTCTAATGCTTACTCACTTTTCAACGAGTTATTGACCTTTTCAGAGAATTCCACTAAACTTTAGAACATTCATATTATATTATCGAATTCTGAGGTGCTGCCAAGAAGAGTTGTTAACAGATCAATTATTGATTGATTCGGGCAACTATCATGGAGAGGGGAAAGGGGTAGAACGGGAGAGGAGGGGTACAATCCGTCCCAGATTGCTATCTGTAATAAGTGTTTATGAGATATAGTTATTTTTAAGGGGTTGCAATCGTAAAAACGAATTGAAGCCCTATGACTGATAAGAATATGGAGGTGTGAAAGCTGTTTTTATCAGTTCCGAATTTGACGACTGTACTTTTGGCCTTTTGACAGCTGCTGTCACTGCCTGTTGTGCTTTTAAAATTGATACGAGAAAAACGGTCCGGAAAACACTCAATTTCTGGGCACTCACAACGAGACCACAAAATTGGTCAGCCTGATGAGCGAAAAATTGGTCTTGATATCTGGAAGGGGGGGTTGCTACATTGCGGGAACCAATGAACAAGTGGTTAATGAACTTCTTTGAGTTAATGGGCCGATCTTGAAGATATCGGTAGCAAATTCGATAAAACCAAATTTTTTTTTCTGGTAGCTGGCAAGCGTGGCGTTTTCCGAAATAGAATCGATCGATGTCAAGGACTTCTGAAACGATTTGTTCGAGTTAAGGCGATTTCATCGATAAGAGTCATAAGCCGGCATGGACTCAGATGACCAATTTGATGAATGTTGCGCTCTTGCTATCTAGAACTCCTTACTGAGTGCAAGACAGATCAATCAGAGGTCGGCTTATATGTGCGCTCCCCTACCTCTACTTTTGCTCATGTTTCTTGAGTATTTCGGGACGGGAAGGAAGTATGTACGTACTTAGGAGCCCCAGCGAAACATTTCAACCCCTTTCCTCCTCCCCTCCCCTCCCCTCCAATCCCTCCTTCATCGAGGATTTTTCTACTTGTCTACGAACTTTCGAACCAATATCGATTACAAATTGATTCCTCTGCCTAACAGAACTTACGTCTGAAGCTATGTGGACTATATGAAGGGTGACTGGATATGGTAGCTCTGGTCCTGCCGCATAACTGAATTACCAATCATCTTCTAGCTGAAACCTTGAGTACTGGGGCAGCCCCAATGTCCCGGATATTTTTCGGTCAAGATCCCAGTTCTCAAATTCCGGAATAAGCCAAGTATATTCACAAAATAATTAGCTGGTTGTGGAAACTGGAAAATCATGGTTGATCTAGCTGATTATTAATCCGAATTCTGGCTCATCGATTGTGTCAGTAACAAGACCACATGTGGTTCTCTGGCATCATCCTTCATAAGGTAAAGACAAAGATGAAAAGGAAAATAAGAAAACTAAAGGAGAGGCGCGGTAAAGAGCATACCCGGCGACGTTATCGTTACTTCAACGAAATTCTTATGGTTCCATTGTCATAAAATGGATCAAAAAATTCTTATGGCCACTTTGGATGGTCATAACACTTTTTGTTCCCTTTAGAGCAAACACCGATAGTTGATTTTCGAAGCAGGGTGGTCGTCAAGCGTTATCCAGCACCTGATGACTGCCAGTTTCTGCCTCTCCACGGATCCCGATACTCCTTAAAGCCTCTGACTTAACACTCCTGCAGTGAACATCCCTTTAAGNAGGAGCACGGATCAAACAACTGACGTGAGGTCTAGAGAGTATCCCGGACCAATAACTCTCCCATTCACTGCTTCAGGACAAAATAACAGCGAAGGAGGGTTGGAGTCGGGATTCGAGCTCTTTACAATGTTATTTTGAAGAAAAATGCGCCATTACTCGTCTGATAGTGGTATAATGGGTAGAGATAAGAGGACAATGACCGGTTTTGTTCAACAGCCGTCGGTTTGGCGTCGAAGCCTATGAATTTTGTGATGCCGTAAAAGAATTGCGCGTGGAGTGTGTCCTCAGAGACTGGTAATACAGCCATCCCCTATCCAGAGCCATGACAAACGGGATTACGGTGACGATTTAGTCAAAAGTCAAAAGTCTTATAACATTTAATCTCAAAGCGCATAGCCCGTGTATCGAAATCCGGACCGCAATAGGGCGATTGAGCCTCATAGCCTTCAAGGAACGGTTAACTGTCTAAAAGCACTGACTTTTATACATCGACTGGCCACCGTAAGTCATTGTATAGGCCACATACGCATTACGCATTATAGCACCAATATAACAGCTTACATCCAGGTCGTAACAACTCCATCTCACTCCGAGGAAGCCGCTGACGTTCACGACCACACCTTATAGACATAGAAGAGGTTCTAATGGGATTTTGTCGGAAAATTGCCGAGGGAAATCGAAAGGAGTATGAGATCATTCTGAGAAAACTTCAGTAATCACTATGGCGCATGAAGCTCAATGAAAAAAAGTATTTCATGAGAAGATGTAATAATTTATGAGTTTCCATCTCTAATTGATCGCCACTATGCCTTCTGATAAAAGATTTCACCTCAACCACCCTGCTACCGCCCGTCATTTCCAAATTGGGATAATAATAAAGAAAATTTTGAGGGTTTAGCAAGAAAAATCCACACGGTATTCGAACAGTGAGCTGGAAAAGCAAAAGTTTGAATCAACTAGTGTTCCACTCAGATTTGCACGAGCACACGTCCCAAGCGTTCCGGAGAACGGATTAGTTGCAAAGAACAGAGGTCGGTCTACTGAAAACGAAAGAAAACACCTTTGCTTGAGATTGGCAGCAAACAGAGGTGTCTTGGTCAACATCGCTGCTATCCTGCTTGCCAGTGAAAACATTAAACTGTTTTCATAGGACACCAACTGGATGAGTGTTTGTAATCGAGAAGGGTTCCTCCAGTTAGTTTCTACTAATTGTAGTAAACTACCAAGGAAAAGAAAACACTCATCGAAAATTTGTCGGATGCAGGTGACTCGTGTTTTATGAGAAACCAGCTCTCAAGTGCTTCGGCAATTCCAAGCAGAAATTCGAGAATGTGGCGCATACCACTGGCACTGCTAGACGTTGACCCCCTGTCTTTGGAGTGCTAAAACTTTAATCGAAGCTTTTTCTTAAAGCTCGATCAAGTCAAGCTATCACTAGTGCCATCGGCAAAGTTCTGGCACTTCTCTAGAATACGCCACGTACCCGCCTGACACTCAGGATTGTGGTAGCGGTATGCAAGGCTACATACTTTTGAAAAGTAATTTTAAGCTGTATATAAGAGATAATTCTTGCTTAGGATTTTCGAGATCAACCAATCGACTTCACTGGGATGACAGGGCCGATTCGCCTGCACTGCTTACCATTCAAGATAGGATCTCTCGGTGGTGCTGGAGGTAGCGGCCACCTTTTATTGCTAGTCACCCTCTTCCATTTTTGCCTTTTTCTTCGAGCACCTCAGGGTTATAAAAATGCTCTACATACTCACTGTTCAGGACTTCCTTGAGCCCTTTTCATGTGAGTGACGGAGCACTTTCCCGATTCCCTACGTAAACCTTTAAACAATGGGTCTCATTGTCGCCAAAAAGGTTGCCCTTAACTGCACCTCCGAACCGAACTTGAGCATCCAAGTAATGGGCGTTGTCGAAGCCATTAATTTCCTCTCGAAATCATAGATGTAACTGGACTCTTCTGCCCTCTGCTTTATTTGCAGAGATCATCTTGAAGCCATTCTTGTGACAAACGGGTTTGCTATCAAAAGAACTCATTTGAAGGAGGGAGTGGACGGTTTCACAATGAGGAGGCTAAACCTTGAGGATCGCCCAGACAGCCGTGGATGCTCCTTGCCAGTGCACTACCGTCGTCATCATTGAGACAAATGGCCGATGAGCATTGAGGGATGAGAAAATGAAAAAGACTGACTGTGATTGACTGATTATGAAGAGACAGGGTGTCGTTTTTTCAATTCTCACAGCCTTGGACAGTTAGAAAAACCATACCAATTAATTTTAATTGATATTCAGCAGACATTCCCCGATTTTTATGAATTTCTCTAATCATGGGAAGCCAGAAGGACCAGACTAATTATCAGTAATTACTTTTTGTGGTTCAATTAATCTGGTCTAGCTCTTGTTAATTTTACATCTATTTTGAGATAATTCCACATGGCTTATTTTGGTATGGCAGGGGTTCCCACAGGGGTTAGGCTTCAGCTGGGAGCTCATACCTGCTAACCTTTCTGGCCTTCCCATGCTATAAGATGGCCGCTGTAGATAATAAAAAAGTGAGCGAAGAAAGAAAAAAAGGAAAGTTTGGAAAAAAAACTGTACATTTTTTGCCTTATGCATTTCCCGACTAAGAATTTGCGATTTTTATTGATTTGACGTGAAGTAATCGATAAATGAGATACGACATATAGTACGTCGTCTTGCAAACGACGGTGGCATCCCCCGAAATGTTGTGTAAAGCCATTTCTTCTAGTCAAACCTGACGACGGCTCGAACCATCATCGTCGGGTATTGTTCTTTACGTTATGGCCACTCATAGTGATTGATGGGAGACGTTGAAACCCAACCTATTCTGAGCGCCAGTTCAAGTCGCTATTTTCCCATTCCTTCCCACTAAATTATACAGTAGGAGTGACTGGGGTGTACTGTAGGGCGTAACAATATACCTGCCATTTCTTTTTTTTCGCTTACATGGTTTGAGTCAAATGTACTCATCATTATTTGGTTTTCAGTAGTTTATAAAGATAAAGGATAGAGGATTGCTCTGGACGCCATATCTGACCCATATTCATATTTGGTCCCGAGGAAGAGTTACATGTAGGTAAATTCAGAAATCCAATTTGCTAAAACCTTGTCTACCTTGCCAGCGATGCCATCGACATCGGTCTGTAATTCAATCCCCTCAATTTGCAAAAGCCTTTCCTGCAAAGTGTGAAGAAGAAAGGCCATTTAATTGCAAAGTTTCAATACTTCTTTGAGTAGTTTGCTGGGAAGAATAATTAATTTTGCTGTTAATGTAGCAATTACCGAGCCTACTACTGGCTAGAGTCAAAAACTTGATAAGAAGAAACACAGAACCTTAGAATCCAACTGACAACCCTTATATCCGGTTGTTACAGAAGAAAAAGGGCATCGGTGATGTGAGGCACTATCACACACGCACGGTACCGAGCTGAATCGCAGATAGTTATCTGCCTAGGCAAACCAAGCCTCCGATCTCTCCGGGGTCTGTTAATTGGTGTCAGTTTCGTCTGGGAGGACGAAGTTACTGACTAATACATAGGATGGCCATCACCAGCCATTGGATAGGCCACATTCGCACTCATTACGCATCTACGGTTCTGAATGGAAGACGAGTCCGGGGCGCATCCCTCAAACAAGACTGCTTAACACCAACAGACTTTATCCTTCATTATTTGATTTACTTAGATAGTATGGACTGAGCTTGTGGAAGCACAAGGGAAAATCACCTCACTTAATGATAGGGCATNGCCAAAAGAGTGTAATTTCAATTGAAATCGCTTCCCGTTTTCAATTAACAGCTGTTTTATGGCCCTAATCGCTGCACTACAACACTTTGCAATGAATGAAGACAAAGGATTAAATGACTCTAGTGGTCAAACATTGCACAAATGACCTCTGAGCTATGTACTTTGGCTATCAGTTAACGCTAAGCCACTCGAAGTAAGTTTTTTTAACCTTTGAGGTACTCGAAAGAGCAGAGTGAAACCCTGAGTGCTCAAGTACAGGAATTGAACAAGGACGACAACTGCAGGGGAGCTTTCTGTTGGTTCCACACATTCATAAAAATCTGGGATAAATCTTCATGAGTAACCATCTCGGGATAAATCTATATGAGTGACCCATTTACCAGAGGGCCTCCCAAAACATATCGCCAGATAAACCAAATCGGTGAATAAAGTAAGTGAAAAAAACAAATTGCGGAGGGGCCAAAAAAAAATTTGAAATCTCAATATTATTAAGGCCTAAAGCTCCAAAATGACGTACACTCAAACAACCCCTTAAAATAAAATACTGGAATAGAAGGTTTCGTAAAAATTTCAGAGAAAAATGAGTGTTGTGATTAATGAGCGATGGTGGCCAACTGATCATGGGGGAGGAGCATTGCGAGACACTGCCTGGCATCAAGCTTGCCACCACTCTCGTCGTTTATAGTTCTCTCTAAAGTTTTTCTATAAAGATCAGTCACGGTCATTGTAATACGACAGTAAGAAGATCATTGTCTGTGATATTTATAGATCGAAAAATATTGATTAACAAATATGGTGGTCATTTTGGCTGAAGTGGGGCAGTGGTAAATGGCGTCCCTACCGCTCACACGGTCCGGGTCTTGTGCTTAAATCGGTTTTCGCCCAAACCATTGAAGGCTTCCATTCACAGCCAGCTAAGGCCAGATTCTTTGGACCGGATGTTTATTGTCTATAATAGGAAGGCTGTTCTATGTGGGCTACCTACATCAGTGTTTATCTGTTGAAGACTATTGAGGCTGAGGTAAAAAATAGCGATTAAGCGTGGTTCTGTCGATCGTTTTCTGCCTGCGAAGCTAAAGACTCAATTTTTCGTAGTCGGGTAATTGGCTTCAGATGTATTTAGAAGATAAAGGAATAGAGCTTCCGGTGCTGACCAAACCCTCCTTGGGATACGCACACGCATTTCTTCCCAAGCGGATTCGTCGGGATGATTGAAGGCGTGTTCACGACTACAATGAATTACAGTCGATGACCATCTCAGTGTTTTCATTCCCATGATCACGATTAGCAGAAACAGCTCCCAATGGGGCAGGGTGGTCTTATTCGATTAGATGGGTATATTTTTTTAATTAGGTAGCGGTACCAGTTGATAGTACTCTATTCAATTGAATGAATCGGAAAGTCATCCGTCATGCTTTTGAAGGTCATTAAGATCGCAACATATGATAATGAAAACGGCAACATTACGCTATATGAAACAATGGAAACAAGAGTTTGTAAAGATCCTCCTCCAGAGAGAATGAATTCCAAAGCATTATGATCAGTTCAAAAAACACGTAGTAGGAGAAATGAACCCGATAAGTTGGCCCTCAGAGCTATACAGAGAGATTTGAGCAGACAAACGATGCAGTCTTTGATGAGGAACGCGAAAGGAAGCGCAATTCATCGCAATTGGCTGGAAACCCGGCTTCCTGTCTTGAAAAATGCAGAATTTTTGTTTTGAAGTGAATAACTGAAAAATCCTGGAGCATAATAGCCGCAATCAGATGAATGAGGACAGGAGGAGACGTCCAGGCAGTATCATTATTCTGAACTTCGTCCGTCGCCTTCGTATAATGTAACCGTCCGCAGTCCATAGCAATGTAAATCTCTCCTCAGTACAATACCACCCAGAAACTCGAGATACTGTCTCCCAAAGCAGTTCAAGAAACTTGGTGTTGCAAAAACTCCGTTTCTGGGGTCTTTTAGAACATGCTATTGACAAAACGGAAGAACAGCCTCAGGGCCTCATTATGAAGAGCTATCGCTTTTTGGAACGAGGTTTTCTCAGAGCCCAATGAGAAGGGCTCGGATTTATAGCTTGAAATTTGAAGATTCCGTTCGTTGCATGGAGTCATCTTGAGGAAAGATACACTTCATAGACTTATTGTCTGCTCACAGTCTTCCACTAAACATGGGTTCTCACTGATTCCTCTGCAATTCTGAGAGGACAGCTGCTCGAAGGCCATAAAGAAACCGCTTTTTCAGGGATTGTCTTTTTCTAGTGTCTGAAGTTTTGAGCTTAGCGCTCTATTTTTTACTGCATAGCTTAGTAACCTATCTCCAGTACAGCTGAAGCACTTAGAACATCTAGCCGATGAATTTTTCAAATTCTGCAGTATCTGAAAGTGTAGAATCCGGAGCGTTGGCCGAATGAATTCACATTATGGTAATGGATGGAAAAAAGTGGCAAGTCGGCCAGCTATATTAGAATCAAGCTCTAAGCCGCTGATTAATCTCTTTTCTGGATGCGCCTACGCACTCCACGACCCCTTGTGATCACAGTGGCATTTGAGTGGATACTTGGCTGAATACAATGAGTTGCGGAAGCCAGCCGATGTACAAGTTCGTGCTTAAATCCTCTCAAACGAGTCTTGTACTAACTAATCAACCCCAGAGGGGACAAGCCTTCGTTGGAGTGAAAAGGTCCATCATTGGCCCGTTATTCGACCCCTGGACCAGTGTTGCTAAGCGCTGGAGCCCTTCATTCGGCCCCTTCCGCCGCCTACCAACTTAAGGTCTATCAAAATCAATCATTGATTGAATTACTCAGCATCTAATCTAGTGAAAACAAAACAATGGGGCTAAAAAGTTCGGAAGAATCCTCAGCCATCAATTATCACCCTGTGAAATAAGAAGTAACTAGGTTTCAAAAGTTTCCTCCATGATGGCTCGAAAACGCCTTTCAAAAGAAAAAACATGGAATAGTAAGGATATGAAAATGGTCGTCTTAATGTTTTGTCTTACAAGATGGGCGAAATTTATGCGACAGACGCGTTTCGTCAATAATCGCCTAAATTTCGAAGCCTTTTACGAAAGAACAGAGACAGAAGGCTTCCACGGAGGCAGACACCCCTAGGCTATTATGCTGATATTGCTGATAAGAAGACGTGAAGATACAAAAATCGCCTATGTCCAGCAAAAAGGAAGCAGACGTTACAAACCGATGCAAAAATCCTACAAAAAGTGCAAAAGTGAATCGAAAACAGCTCTGAACTGATTGGAAGGGAGCTGCTGCCGTTTATCAGCAAACTGATGGTATCAATATGTTTGATCAGAAGCCAGTATTTGTATAACATTTCATATGAGAGTACTGGGTAAACATGAAAAAGAAAAACGACCAGCCATAATATTTACGAGAATCCGTAGAACATATGTTCAACACATCAAAATAATCCCTCAAAATTTAGCATGTGTTGGAGAGAAATGTCTGGAAAAGACCAGATAGTCCCATTAGGCATGTGAGCCACGGATATTTCACCCATTTGGGAGAAGCAAAAGAGAGATTCGATAGGTTCCGATAATACAACAAGTTATGGATGCCATACTGGACCAGTGAGAAGTACCCTTCATCTACCGCAGCCCTCCACCCCTCCCTCCACCCCCTCCCACTCCTCCCGACTAGTCGCGCTTGACATGATGATGTGATTTGAGAAAAAAAGGGATCGAATTCCGCAATTCGACTTTAACGACATTTGGGTAGGGATGTAATATCAGCTGAGACCTCAAGTATATTACCAGTTGGTCTTGGTTGATGGCAGCTAGGGTTTGTGTAAAACTTGAGAGAAAAAATGGAAAAGTTATGAACAGGGCAAGACAAGCCACAGCCTTTCGTTAGGCAATTTCGTCGTGTCTTCGCAGCTGTCAGAAGTCTTTTGATGCACTTTCTTGACAACCAATTTGTCATTGATTTGTTGTACAGATTTATGGAAAATGACTGCGATACCGGTAACTAATTAGAGAGTCAGAGAAAAGGGAAGAACAGCGTAGACTGGAAAAACATAGAATTGGTTTTTGGAAGGGTCGAACTGGTGAGAAAAATTATTTGCACTTCCACTTTTTTGCCAGACTCTAGCCTTACTCAGTGTCTCCACGTTACTCTACGTAGTAGGCAGTATAACGGCAATTAGTAAAAGGAGATGGCCTCTCGGCAAGTGGCGCACTATCACACAGAGACGTCCAGGGATCGAATTTTAGATCGATAAACGCTCCAAGAGATGGAGCCTCCATCTCTCATGGTCGGCCGACTAGTACCAAACTCGTCTGGGAGGATAAAAGCACTGACTTGTACATCAGCTGTCAACCGCAATTCATTGTATCGGCCACATACTCGTTCAATACATCGTTACGATTCTGAATGGAGGTCGCATGCGGGGGCGCAACCCTCAAACGGGATTGATTAACGCCAAAAGACTTTATCGTTTTATTCAGATATTCCATTTGCTAGATGGTAGGAGGAGCAATAGTACTTGCGACCTTTACACGCTTCACTAACCTTACTAGGGAGAATATTCAAAGTTCATGCGCCGATAGCCTCCGTTAGTTATTTGGGTGCCCCTACAATGTTGACTAAATGCAAGTGCACGGCGTATTCGGCTCCTTATGTATCCTTTATGGAACGATTCCCGTGTTACTGGGTTTATATATGTACATAGTATGTTTTGTGGGCTCATGTAGGTGGGCATAGATAAAAACAGGCAATAAACAAATAAATAACTACGAATTACAGTCTGCGCTGTCTATCTCCATCTGTAAGACGTTATCAGGTAGAAGTACCGGTCCTCAGTCATCGATGCCTTGGCTGAAACGCCCCCTTGGGATGCGATCTCAAGTCTAACCCTACTTGATCGAAAAAATATGCCACCCATACAGCTTCAACCTTCGATTTCCCCACCCACCAGGGTGCCAGGTGTTCTAAAAGTAAACGAGGGGCTATATATCAAATTGAAGGGCGAAATTTGTAACAAAAAAAGCGTGCTAGGAATGTCAACGAAGCGAAACGAATTGTCCGATCATTTGACGTGACTAACTTTTTTCGAATCACCTGAAAGGTTGGGGGAGGGCGATTTGTGGTGGAGGTCGAAGACTCAATATATCATATACGTATATTCGAGTATTTCCAATGACTTCGACGTTAAGCTGCACATGACGAGGCTGTTTGTCAACCAGAATGCGCTCCCATAAGTACCTATACATAACAATGGACGAAAGTTTAGCTTTCGATGAAGGGAACAGTGCGATTTGATTGAACTGCCACCACGCTCAGTAACCGGTCCAAAAATGATACGCATCAAAGGAAATTCAACTAGACAGCTCGGTTTGGAAAATCTACATAAAGAACCGTTACGTCGAGAGTCAGGCGACATCTAGATTACTCAAGTAAAGATGAAGTAAAACTTCCCATTTGGTGAAACGTTCCGAATGGTTGGCAGAACGCAACTCGAAGAAAAATTGATGGAAAGGTGCATCATTTCATATGTGAAAAGAGGACTTCAAGGATCGAATTCAGTCTGGAACCAATAAATTAGTGCTAAAGCTAAATAAGGAGATATAGGAACGAAGTTGCCTCGATTCAGAAATGCACCCCCGCATTCGATTTCCATTCAGAATAATAGTGGCTGTTTGAGCTCGTGTATGGCCTATACGCATTGAACGTCTACGGCATACTCGAAGTGAGATGGAGTTGTTTCCATATGGAGATAAGCTACTACTACGAGGTTATATTTGAAATCAAAAATAAAAAATCTTAGGCGTTGACCAATCCCGATTTAATGCTCCGTCCATCCTCCCTTTCCCACATTCGCCTTTCAATCAGAGTCCAAATGGGGAGTGAACGTGTTTCTAGGTAAGTTCCTGGGAAGACATCAAATTGAGATCATCTTTCAACAATGGTTTCAACTCTGAATGTATGAACTATCTTCGTGCAAGAGGAGCTGATTGGCATTTGTGTTTTTCTTGTTACAATACTTTATGTTTATATTTACCAATTGTTTAATCAAGAAAACCAGTTTTCTTCAAGAGCAGTATGGGGCTAACTGAGAAGCTAACGAACCGTATCTTAGACACGGTATGTTTACCTCACGGTTGGGCCAGAACCGGGCGTCGAATACTTCCCCTACGCGGAATCGAAGGGAATGCATAGGGAATATTACAAGATTATAGTTGAATTGTTTAAAAAACACAAAAAAAATTTTTTGTTCGTTATCTCAATTCGCCACCATCTCACTTTCTCACTCCTGGGCCAGTGTATGTAGTCAAAGTGGCGCAGTATCACAAGCATGGTCCCGTGATCGGATACCGTATTGATACCCTTTCAGGCCAGCTAAGCTCTCCTCTCTTTGATGATCGGTTATTTGGTACCGGACTCGTCTAGGAAGACAAAGGGGCTGGTTGGTACATCGGTCAACCAGAGCTACCCTCGCATTTGCAAAGCCACTGCTATCCTGAATTCAAGTCGTATAAGAGGCTTAGTCCAAGCGTGATCGATCAATTGCAAAAGTTACGCTTCGCATCTTCTCGTTTCTTTTGTGACGGAGGGTAGGTAGTCAGAGTAGCGCCCCTATGTAGCACACCCATATCACATTTAGAGCGTAAAAAGGAAGAATTCTTGATCAAGGAATCCGTCAGGAATCGGTATATTATTGAAAAGCATTCCAAACGGGATTATTCAACGCTGAAGCGCCCAATACACAACTAGTCCCACCTCTCCTCAAATGTCATCTCCCTAGAAGTAGTTCTCGTGAATTGGTAGCAGAAGGGAAGGTATTGCTCTAAAGAGATCCGATGTCACATTCAGAGCTGCCCATACCGATCAACCTTCCTCACAAACCTGGATCAATTCACTTCCACAAATTGGTGGAATCAAGGAGACCAACGTAGAATTAGAAAAGAACTCATCCAGATAACAAAATAGGAACATTCACAACATTGAAAGATTTTACCCAGTGAGAACTTTTGGTGAAGCAAATAAATCATTAGAAACCTTTTCAATGAAAGCCCAGCTCGAAGAAAGCTCTCGAGAATTGATGAAAAAACCAATAAATAATTCATAATGAGTTTCTTCCTTCTATATTCCCTTTCATGGTCTAATGCCCATTATGCAAAATCGAACGAGAATTGTGGATGTCGTGTGAACACCGCCGAAGAGAAAGATTCTGAATTTTTTACAAATTGTGGGAATAAAAGCATTTACAACTTCAAAAACTCTTCTTCTATTACTTCATGGTCCTCTCAAAAATGGTAGGATGTCCTCGATTTCAATTATTTTTATTCATTTTTAAAACAAATAGATGAATAAACAACTATTAAGCACTCTAGCTTTTCAGCTCCCTGCAACATAGCCTCGCTTTGTTGGTAGAATTCAAGATTATTCTTTGTTCTATTCTTTTTTTATATGCGAAAGCCTGCAAAAGAGATGGTGGGGCGGGCACAAGTACGGGTTTGAGTCCCCTCTGGGGTCGAAGTTTTGCTAACTAGCCATCCTTGAGAAACAGTTAACAGTAATTACTGAAGTGAACTACATTAGGTGCCTGTTTCCGAAATTGCCCTGTTATAGCTCCCGGAGGAAGTTTTTTGGAAAGCTGCACCCACTCTTGTATAACTGTCTACATATCTCCAGCAGCCTTCTTAAACTGAATCGCAAACTTTAGAAGGGATGTTGTGGTCGGTATAGGTGTGGGTAAGAGTAGGTGTGGCCGGTATATTGGTCTTAACTATTCATGCTAGCTCCAGGATCCTAAAGATTCAGTGATCAATAATTCAATCAATAATTTTTCGCAGCACTCTCGTCGACAGATTTATTACTCGCATTTTTTAATTCTTTCATTTTCCATGCTCAGAAGAAATCCATGATGTCCATTGTTTCCTGAGGGGAAGGTGTAAGGGCAAAGTAAACATTACATACATCAGGAAACAACCTGAAATCCCATCCTCACCTGAATTCTCGCGACGGCAACGCGGCTGTCAGCCAGCTCGGTGATGTGATAATAGTATCGTATGACTGGAAGTTTCTTCTTGGGACGGCTACTATGCTGTGTGGGAGGTCCGACAACAGCAACTTACAAATGATGACCATTACTTTCTATAAGTGATTGAGGCGCCCTCAATGAGCTATCCGTATAAGTCTTACACGTAATCAATGATCACTCACAAAGGGATTGCGATTGTAGATTTTTTATTTTTTTTTAAATTAACCGTTTTGTTATTTATTTATTTTTCAAGCCGATACACCTCTTCTCCTATGGAAAGACATTTATGTGGTTTACTCCACTCATATTCAATTCTGAGAAAAAAATAAGCCTACGTTGCACGAAGGCTATTTGAGTACATATTTCAAGGAGCAAGTACTGCACTGTCTCGAAAGAAGCCATTTAGCTCGTTTATACATCCTGTCCCCCCCCCCCTCCACGCCCTCCCCTTGAAACGAATTTTACCAAGGAAAAATAGGTCCCTGTTAAGGATTTGCACTTTAGTGGCATATCGAGCGTTTCTGTCCTGATAGAATTACCAGTAAAAAACCTTGTTCCGTCTAGCTTTCTAAGAGCCCTCTTCAATCCACTAACCCGGCCTAGACGAAAATCTTATAGATTTCCGCTAGAGGTAAACGAAGCTCTAAGCCATTCATCCCACGGCAAAGGCCTCCCACAAGTTACTAACACAGATCCATCACCTTTTTCACCAAAAAAAAACCTGTGTTTTCCGATCAATCACTAATATTGCTAATGAAAAAATGATGAATTTTCTAACGTAATCAAGCCCTTTTCTGAAATGCGCCTTGCCTTCAACATCCATTCAGAATCGTAGTGATGGTTTGAATGTGTATAAAGCCTACAGTCTCGTCAAAAATCTCGGTGGTCAGAAGATGGACAGGTCTTATACCCTACTAAACGAGATTGTTGTCAATAAACAGACCACGGAGGGGTAGAAGGCTTGGTTCATTGGCCTGGGCAAGTACTGATCCCGATCATGCGTGTGTGCTACTGCCCCACTTGCCATTTCAACAAAACTGGCAAACAAGTAAACGAAGAGAGGTAAGCAACAAATTTCTAGAACATTAGGTTGAAATACGTTTTTTCTTCGAAGAAAGTTCGAGATCATGCTTCAAAGAGACTCAGTTATAGGAAATAGTCAAATTGGAAAGTTGTTAGAAGGCCAAGAGTACGAATTTTGCAGGGATATGAATCCAAAATGGCGTGCACCTTGAAAGCAGCGCAGCATGTCCGGAGAGCTGAAGACGACGGATTCACGAGTGTAGGCCTAATAGGGCTCTAGTGCTTTAGCTGCCAAAGAAAAACCTCCTTTACAAGAACCCTTCCGTTTCGCCTAAAACGCAATCAGGTCGAGCCTACTGACTATTCAACTCGTACGAAATGAATTCAGACAAAAACGTTCTCGATGGACATCACATTATATATGAAATGGAGTTCTTGGAAACGAACGAACGAACGAAATAACGAACAAACGAGCTGGCCGTTATGCCGTGAAAACGATGTTTTCACTAAGGCCAGTTGTCGGATTGAACATCGTTGATGAAGTCTGCACAAGTTACTTCAACCGAGTGAAGTCGAAAGCTCTTGACAATTTCGGCGACACACAAAGACACCGAACTTGAACAGCTGAAAATTTAATTCAAAAAACCTCAAAACGGATTACGTTCGTGATGTCATTGACAACGGCGAACGGCGAAGACAACACATCCGCTGTTCCACGCCTTAAGGCGATCTGCATAAGATAGTTAGGGATAGGAGAAAAATAAAGGTGTTTTATAAAATTATTCATTAACCCTGGCTATTGGTGTAGCAGAGACGCTCTGAAATTATAACAGGGAACAGTGTGTATAGGCCCGGCCCACTGTATAAGTTATAGCCGTTCTGTGGGATGCGCCATGCATTCCTCTTTCGTGTATACCGCATTTCATTTCTGTTCAAACACAAAATTACACCACCACAACCAAAGTTAGATTACCGGATCTGTGTCTTTTTTCTGGATAATTTACCAAGCTTTGGAATTACCATCATTGATTGATGAGATCGATTAACGCCAAAATACTTTATCCCTTATCCTTTGATCCACCTTACCTTTATCACCTGTCGTCTCTTTGGTCAAAAATACCAAAGGTGCTTTGGAAGGTAGGAACAAGGCAGGAACAGGTAGGACAGTGGTGTAGGAAGGAAGATATAGGATCTGAGAAAACAGAAGTGGGCTCCATCCTACTCCTTCAAATCTAGTCTGAAGAGAGTAGAGCTCCCACCTATTGGGCCGCCTCCGCTAAGAGGTAATACTGAAGGTGACTGGTACAGATCAATCTGTACTAAAAGGTGTAATAACAGATGGACAAGCGAAAAAAATGAGAAAACGTCCAAAGGAAGAGGTTGTAAATGGAAATGTTAGAAGGGCCGAGTGATTGAAATCTGATAGCTACAGCGGTGACGGATGAGAAGGATAGGAAATAGGAAAATTGAGAGAAGAAAGAGAGCCAAGGTTTGTGAAGAAGGGATCGTATAAATGCAAATATTACCATGTGTTTTCGATCATAAGATTGAAGTAAGAATCTAGAATAGAATGAGATCAATCAGAAGTCACTTCAGCCAAATACTCGGTCTTTTGGAAAACAAGTTGGTTGCCAAGTCGTACGATAAGTGCAGTTTTAGGTGGCCTAGGTGATCTGCAAGTGCTGCTGGACAAGTCTACTGACCAAGAAATTATGCTCGATAGCAAAAGGGTTATGGTAAGGGTTGAGATAGGGGATAAGAGAGATTTTATTAGAAAGGATGGGGCCATATAGGTAGGAAATACAGGGTCAGTCATGTAATCGGGGAGTGCCACACTCTGTTTCCGTGTAGCGATTCATACCCAAAGGGAAAAGGAAATCCATGGGCCACACTCCAGACAAATGCCATTCAGCCCGAGTAAACGCCCACCTCAGTAGATGCCAAAATGGCCCCAAAGATTGAAACGGCTTCTACTGACCGGTTTTCAGAGGTCGAACAAGGGTGCAGAAGCTACTAAAATGTTTAAATTGGGTCGAATGCGCGGCGTAGTCAATCCAGAACGGGGTTGGTCGTGGGTGAGATATCCATACCACCCCCCCCCCCCCCCCCCCACAANAGATATCCATACCCCCCCCCCCCCCCTCCACCATAACCATGTAACATGATCTCTTCTATATTCTCGTTCCTGATCACTCAATTCCTATAAAACCACAGTAATCCTTAATAAAATCATCCAGCGAAGTAAACTTTCTTGGGTGTAAAAACATTCTCTCTAAGTTTGTGTTTGTTCACTTCCCTCTCCTTTGTGTATCCAAAGTACTAGCCAACTGACAGAAATAAAGCAGCATTACGGTCAGTTATTTGGCGAAGGTGGTGTAGTGGCAGGTGGCGCGCTATCACCGACCCGGGACCGGATCGATATCTGCCAATGCCAACCAAGCGTTCCGTCTCTCCGTCGTCCGTTACTTGGCACCGGCTCATCTGGGAGGGCACAATTGACTAAATCTTTATACTTTGTCCTTTGTTTGACGATTAATTGAGCTATACCATAACCTTTTTAATCGCTCTGAGGTGTAAGAATAACGGTGATGGTTCGGATCAACGTAGGCACGCGCAGTGTATGCGTACTGCAGAGCACGCCCTATACTGGACGGCTTCGGGCGTGTTACATCGCTTATCGAGCTTCTTCGTTTTTGTAAACAATTTATGATTATCTTTTTCATCCTTTTTGTAACTTTTAATGAATTCGAAGCTGTCAAGACGAGGATAGCACGAGAATCGTTCAATTCAAAGTGTTTGTACCCCATTTTTCCTAGACTTGTGGTCTTGATAAACAAACCAATAACATCTTCTTTTCGCTGCTTTGGAAAACTTTAAAGTAGTCTCTTTGTGAAATAAGAAGCTAGAAATGATTGGTGATTCTTGTTGATCTTATCTTTTTTTAACTAGCAAAGTATACGTGCCAATGCTGACCCTTCCGCTTATTTTTTTCGATTTCGTTCATTTTATTTGCAGGCACCACAATTTAATGTTATGGTGGAAATCGCAGTTGGCGATCTGTACGATCAGATTGCTAGCAAACAAGAAGGTATCGTGATACATCCTGAAGCACTATACGAGTGCAAATATTGTGCTATGTTTCAGGTAGACGGTTTTTCTCTTTCAGATATTTATAATATTTAGTCACCATATGTCTGAAGGTCCCTTTTGTCTTGAACCGACTTGTACTATTAATAGCAGTTCAGAAAACCAAACTGCTGCAGGATATTCTTTTCATTTCTTATGGCCCAATGACGTGATTAAAGTTTCCTTTGGCTAGTTGTATCCCCTAATTCCCAATTTTCGAATGTATTCGCTAATGTAACCCAAATTCTGTTGCAGATCTCCGGCTCTGAACTTCGTGACTCGGATAGAGGACGTTCTCATGCTGCTGCTCATCGCATTGCTTTTGAAGCTCTGCTTGAGCCTGCACCAGTTCTCATTTGTCCCATATGTGATTTACCACAGAAGACCAGTGAGGTTGCATGCGTATTCGGCTGCATGTTTAACGATCTGGATCTTGTTAGTTTGTGCTCTTTTTTTGTTCTAGTTACGTTTCCCATGAATATTTGCGCATCTCAAGGTTGAACATTTGGAACGTGACCACAGTGACATCCTTGCCGATGATATGGTGTGCGATTTTTCGGATCCGCGATACCTTTTCACAACATTCCGAGAAAAAGGAGGACCGAAGAACTTGTCACTAGATCAAAGGTAGCAGTGCTTGGATTGAATTTTTTCATGCTCCTCTTCCCGAAGCTTTATTTCCTGGCAATCCTTAATCTTGTGTATTTTTGAGGAATTCTGAACAGACTAATGGTCCTGAAGGAGGTGATGACCGCAGCACAGTCGTTCTCGTTAGTTTAATTCGAACCACTTATTTTATTTAGGCGTAATTTTCAGAGTCAGGCCTTTGATCTATGTGTGTAACGCGAAACATCAATGTCTATCTCTTTGAATTTCACGGAAACCGTCGTAAGTGCAAGGTCAAATCCGCATTACAGAGTGATGGTGACGAAGGAAGCCGATCAAGTTCGGCAGATGATAACCGATTGGAGTGCAAACACTCTCCAAATGGTGCTGGAGAAGGCCATGCAAATGAAGCTGATCACAACGATTCTGGAGATGGCAGGGTAACTATTTGACTATTTCTTTCTTCAAGTTCCTTCCAATGCTTATAAACCATTACAGAACTCGGGCGGTGGGCGCTCACGGTCAGGGGAAGAAAGCATGGAGGCGAATGCTTCTTGTGTATCCGAACATTCAGAACCGAATTCCACTCAGGTTCATCACAGATTCAATGATTGCGAACACTATAGCTTTTCAAGTTGATTATACAGGAGCCAATGCATGACAACGAGCATCCTCCAAATAATGAGGGTGCCGTACCGATGGATACCGAAAGAGACAAGCGCCCAGAAAATTCTCCCCAAGAAGCGCAACCCGTTCGCAAACAAATGGCCGGTGTCAGGTAACGTAATGTTTGTGCCTTGAATTAGGGCGTATTGTTTTTCAGAATTTATGGTTGTCTTTCTGCTTCAGTATAATCACTTGTCTTGTATGCGATTGGTCGCCGTCATCGGTTCACGATTCGAATCGTATGCGTGATGAGCTTTCTTCGCATGTACGTCTCCATATAAGGGACGAGTCAAACAAAATTCCCAGTAGAGGTGACAGCTTTTTTGGGGTTAGTTACCTTACTGCTGGCAATTATGTAGACGCGTAACCACCATTTTATTGAATTTCAGGATAAACGCCTTTTGAGTTGCATGGATTTTAGCTTAGAGGAATATTTTGAAAAAGAACATCTCACCGATCTTAGCGGCACAATAAACTCCAGGATCATGGAGCGAGTATACGGAGATCTACTTACCAAAGTCAGTTACTATATCCTTTTGTGATAGACTCAGTTGAATAGATAATGTCTTATTCCTTAAGTTGTTTGGTATATGCGTTCCACTGGTTTATCGAATTTTGCATGGTAATAATGGAAATCCGTTCCGTTCACCGGAGATGTTTACCAACAAACGAAGAAGGGCTCGTCGTGTTAATAGATCAAAGGCTGGAAAAGGTAATACTTTCTGTAGACCTCCTGTTGTTCTTTCTTTTCCCACGGAGTGTTGCTTTGAAATAACGTTGCAGATGCCTCGAAAAAGACTGCTACACGAGCTAGTAAAAGTAGTATGAGAAGGACGCATTCTACCAGTACATTCACAACTGAGAGGTAATTATTTTTATTTGGATGTGAAATAGACTACTCTGAAGATTTACATTGTAGTTTCAATAGTGACGCTGACAGTAGTACATATGAATGCGCGGATCTTCTTGGCATAGGAAATTTCGAAACAAATCAGGTCTGCGTTGGTATTTTTACATACAATCACTTATTTTTTGTGCATGGTAGTTGGTCCATTCTTTCTTGTGTGGTTTTTCTTGGAGAGTAGATTGATCACAGCTTTCATTCATAATCGCGACAGACAAGAAGGTTACTTGGCACCCAAACAGCCTCATTTTCTAGAGCGCCCCTTCATCAGTTGTAGTGTGCCACTGTGTGCTTTGTCCTAACCAATGTGGCCTATTACTTATGCAGTGTGTAGTGTAACATCAGTTGCTGTTATCTGGTTGGGAATCAGGGCATAGGGCTCGGGGAATGGGGAGGAATCCATGAATTATGAGAGGGGTATCATATTAATAGCTATTATGGATGACGCAGATGCAAGGGATCTTGGGCTCCACCTTTTCCATATGAACTTTCTCATCTTCTAATCACTTTCCAAAATCGGGATGCCTGTTTTCCCTAGATATCTCGACAATTACGGAGAATGGGCATCTCCTTGAGTCGATAGTCGGAGGTACATCCCAACCTATTTCAGCGAAGCCATGTTGTCACATTTGTTTTAGTTAGCTTCAATAGTTTTTTGTTAATCCTTGGCTATTGCAGCACATCCAGTGTGCTCGTGCTGAATGCGGTCACTATCTGTTAACGCCGGCTGATCGCATGTCATTAGTTCGTCACATTGCTGCACATATACGTCATGATGAGATGCGGCTGTTGAAGGCCGGAGGGGTTTCTCCCCTAGTTGCTTGCGACTGCGGAGTTGCGGTAAGCTCTAATTAAATTCCCCTCTACAACCCTAGTGAAGAGTCTTATGGATTTAGATGGGCTCGCCAATGGGCTACATTTATCACATCGTTCATGACCACGTTTTTGAACGAAAGAAGTTCACTGATCTTGCGGCTACAATTGTATCGTACCTCATGCTTGTATGTTCCACGTTTTCATAGGTATTTCCTACTTACTGCCAAGGGTGGCTATTGGATGGAATTGTTTCAGATTGTGGAAACCGCCATTGAATCTGTATTAGCCGTGCGTGTCGATTTCCGCGCAACAAGGTGGACCCTTTGGTGTGCCTATTTTGCACTCGAAAATGATGAAGGTATCTTTTTTCCAAGGGTTATTTGTCTTCTCAAATAAGTCCTGCTACCGATTATCAAGGGAATTTTCTACTCATGTATGTTGTTTGAAAACATTATGAAGTTGCCTCGCTGTTCTGCCCTTGCTAATGTTCTGTCAGGGTATTGCATGCTCCATACTCGCCTCCTCTTGCTTTCTTGATTATTCCTTTTCCTTCTTTTTTGAATTTTCACCGTTCTAGCGATTAATCTCGCATAAAATGTTCGCTGTTCAGGCGATGAGAAATTATTCATTGATAGCACCGATTTGAACGAACATTGGTGGAAACTATGGGAAAGCCTGCTAGATGAATGTGTGACCGGCAAAAGTCAGTCATGTCGTAAATCTTTTATGAGTTGCTTTCATAAAAGCTTTCGTATGAGATTCAACATCGCAGATATGACACTCGGGGACACAATAAAGCTATTCGAAATGCACCCATATGTTGACGAAGAGCGCCTTCGAACGAGAAAGCACAAATCTATCCCAGTCATGGATGCGGAGAAGATTCAGCGATCGCTTTCTGCGGTAACAGCAACTACCACTAGAAGTTCCAACACATATTGTCTTTTTTATCTTATTTTTGATTTCATCATTCAGGTTTGGCTTCATCTTAATCAATGGTCAAATGATCCTGTTAATCGTGTACATCTCGCAAGCGAATCGCGTTGGATTCGCCTTGCTCAGCTTCGAAGAAAGGTGTTCCTGGAGTCTAAAAAGAAGGTATACGAGACTTTTTCTTGTCTTTTTGAGTTCTATCATTTGTAGAGATTAGGAACTTATCTCCAATAGCTATACCTTACTCGTTTAGGGTGATCAGAACAAAGCGGATAATTTGCATAGCATAACGATTTGCTCAATTCCTTCTTCTTTCGAGTTTGTTGCAATTTCCATGTGATTCCTTCCTTCACTTGGAAGCTGTGTAGAAATTGATCCTTCAGGTGCAAGCAACGGCAATTAGCTGCTGTGGCAGACCAGTCTTCGCCAACGGCTTTACATGGTCAGTAGTAGCTTAGTAACCCCTTATCTTTTGCATTGTTCTCTAACTAGTTTCAGTTGCTGCTATTTTATTTTGCCAATTAAACTTTCATACCACAGACTCTGATGCGGGAAGTACTACGTCAATCACAGTGAATGCGTCTGCATCAGTGATCGACGTCCTTGATGCATGCTCCCGACAAGATGCTATGACATCTGCGAATACTGTACGTTTGCCTGTCTTCGAAAAGCTGTGTTTTTCCGCGCATCAAACCTTATTTTCATTTTCTTGAAGGAATGTGGTGACCCTATGCCAACTTCGGGTTTTTTCGCAGACCTTCTAGCCGCTTCTCAAAACAACATTCAGGTGAAAATTTCTTGTTTATTCACAAACAAAGCATATGTTTGTGCTGTTGGGTTTCACATCTTCTTGTCGAAATCCGCTCCAATCTAGTTGATCCGCTCTCTAATGTCTGCACCTTTTTTTCCGAGCTTCACCAAAAAAGACCTTTCATTGTGGTAAGACCATCCTGATGTCTCTTTTGGGCTGTTCTAGAAATACACATGGGAGTCTTATAAGTGAGAATGTCTTTTCCTGCGAGCTAACCGGGTAAGAAAAGCTGGAGTTGAGCCTTGTTTTTTCCTGAGTGGTCCGATGTATACCGAAAGATTATGAGGAAAAGATTTCTTCTGATGAATTCAAGATGTTCTTCTGTTCTTGTCAGTCTAGAACGGTAACGGTAGATTTCTTTATAAATTAAGTTGCTTACTCGGGCAGCATACCAAGCATTTTGAAGCACT
The DNA here is from genome assembly GCA_900617895.1 of Haemonchus placei. Lineage (NCBI taxonomy): Eukaryota > Metazoa > Nematoda > Chromadorea > Rhabditida > Trichostrongylidae > Haemonchus > Haemonchus placei. Next base: position 20,423 of record UZAF01016360.1, on the reverse strand, counting down.
GAGTCATGAAAGGGAAAGCAAAATTGGTGGTAGGACATGGACTAGATGAATACTGTTTTGTGCATTTCAAATTGTGCGAAGCACATTTCATGCAACGTTCAGCAATAATAATGTTTAGGCTCAGGAAGAAGCTGATGTTGCAGAACTAAGTGTGAAATATGTCCACTGCCTTATATGTGCAAATATATGTATACGTGCGGATAATGCTGCATATATCAAGGTACGTTTTTGCAAGTACTTATCCTCACTCCTGAGAACTTTTTGACCGTTAACAATAATTGCTAAATACTATTATAGAATCATTGTGCTCTTCATGCTGTGCTAGAAGGTCGGATGTTGTGTTCACTGTATATTCATAGAGCAGCTGATCGGCCACAAATGTGTCCTTTTTGCCCTACTGAGATGAATGTTTATAAGCCGACTGATTTTTTGGAGCACATAAGACGTGAGTGTGAGACTCCCCTTTTCGATATTAGATCTCGATTTTTCAATGGAATTTTTCTTGTTTTTTNTTTTTTATAGGAAAGCACGAAAAGAAATCTCGTATGATCTATGATCGCTTCCTTCACTCATATTTTCCGCAATCCAAGGTATTTATTTTGTGGGGTCTTCATCTATTTATACGGTCGTAATTTGATTTGATGATGATATCATCGTTGTCAGATTTTTTCTGAGCCCACAACAGAAGAGTCGCCCAGAGAGGAAGAACAATGTAGAAGTGATTTTATCATTCGTTGCCAACGAACCAACTGCTGTGGAGTTGATCCGGTGATTGTTTTCGCTTTTTTCTCCAGCTCTCATTTTTTTAATCTTCAGTCTTTCTTCTCGAGTTGTGAGTGAGAGCTGTTCAGGTAATTGTGCTACCAAGTGATAAAGCAATACCCCTGGCAAATGTCGACATTGCTGTGGTGAAACATATGCTGTGGCACGTACGCAATGATTCATTTTTGGTGAGCTACATGATTGTTATGCCTTCGTCAGCGTGTTCCACGTTGTGTAGAGTTTCCTACTGTGATGTTTTGATTGAAACAATCCAAGTAGCGCGTTTAGGAGTTGGATCATAATGAGACAGAAATTCTCACTCGCGCACTGATGATCCGTCTTTCTTGCACACAAATGCGGCAGGTGCTGTTCATGGCAAGGAGAGTTGCGAAGCAGTTCAATAAGTAAGTAAAACTGCATGCATGCACATCATTCTGATCGGAACCGCAGATTATCCTACGTTTTTCAGATATAAGGAAACAGATCTGATAAGATACATCCAGGAAAAAATGGAGGAGATTGGTTGCGCTCTCTTTGGCGTGAACAAGGGCTTGGTGTTCCAGGTAAGAGTATATCAACACTTTTTACACTTGTGTCTTTGAAGCATCTGCCGTTTACAAGGTAATACGAAATCTATAAGCACCTACTGTTTCCACAGCCTCTCTATTGATCGGTTTCATTCTTAAGATGGTATTTACACGCCGTTTTGTGCGTGATCAGAGCGGTATGCAGTTGTATCCTCCATGTGTTTGTCGGCTTTGTGTAGACAAGGAACTGCCTCGATACTCGGTCCGTGCAATTTTTCTGATTTTTCAAATTGCTGTACTAGTGAGGCAATGATTTTATGTCATTTTCAGAGTGATCGTCGGAAACGTGCGTTTGTCGCTTATGCTCATCCAGTTGTTCTTCATATCCTTGAACATCTGTCTCTAGGGCAGCTGCAGCAAGATGATGTACGTGATCAAAGTCTCCGAACCATTACAATCTGAATTAGAAATCAATGAGGACAGTGCATAGTTGCTCGGAATGATTTCCTTAACCCTTTCAGGATACCGCAGCGGACTTAAGATGGGAAGGTGCCTGTTCGGTTGATGGGCTGCGATTCAAAAATGTGTCACTGGCAATAAAACACGTACTCGATGCTCATAACGATCTCGTGGAACTGAGGTTCATCGCTTCAGATTTTTCCATTTTCTATTCGATACATACATGTTGTTTTGTTACTTCAGTGCATTGGACATGATGCTAGAAGATATGGGGATTTTCCGACTCTTCCACAACGCCATTTCATCTGCGTTGGGTGAGCAAGCATGGCAACTGGAGGTATGTTTAATTTTTAATGTTTGATGTGTAATTTGTACTTCTTTCTGGTTACTACCCATGCGCAACTATGGGGTATATTCAGGAAGCGCTAGGATTTGGTGCGTACAAAGCGAAAGTTCGCCCAAGGCCAGATTTTTTCAACGAACCTGCACCAGGTAAGTGAATCTTTGGTAACATTAAACAACAGCAGCAAGTATGGCTGATTTAGAAAGTATCCATCGACCAGATTGTTCTCGTTCGTGGGATTCATCAACACAATTGTGCGCGTGTTTAGATCCAACTCCATCACAGCAGGAACCGACATCATTGGGGGCTGAGGGGAGTACCCCTCATCCAAGGCGCAGAATGAGGGCGTGAGTTTGGCTAAGACATCATTCAAAAATTTTCAAACAAAACTAGAGTTTCTGCGGTTTACAGGACGTCGTTGCGTGACATGCCTGAAGCTTCCGCTGCTTGTTATGCTGAGTTCCTGAATGAATCGGAAGATCGAGAAGAACATCCTTCACTGCCTTCGTTTCACGCCAGTGGGGATGACGAACCTTCAACAAGTAACTTGCAGACTCCAACGACTGCCCTTATAAACACTATTGGTGGGTTAGATAGATAGTATAGAATTCTCTTTCTCTATATGAGGGCGATCTCTTTAAAAGAGTTATCTTTACACTATCTAACGGGCCTACTTTTTTCCTGGAGTTCAACTGTTATCTGTCAACCGCTATGCATTTTATTTCAGAGCTTTTGATTTTATTTTTCTAGTAAGTAAGAGCTTTGTTACTTAATCTCTATGGAATTCATCTGGCTGTACCGATTGAACGATCTGGTATTTATTGAACTTAAATTGCGAATGTTTAGTGGCACAGTCGGCTCCGGCATCAACTGTGAAAGTAGAAACAGACGAGTCAGGAGCAGCGAGAAGTGGGTTTGAAAACTCTATCACTGCTCTTGCGGAAGCGGCAGTGGCGGTTCCATCATCGGCTGATGCTGGTGCCGAAGCAACGGAAAATAGGATGGCGAATTCTGTATGTTTTATTGTAATGATCACTACATTTGTAATTGAGTAACTTCGATGCATTTGTAGAAGAAAAAACGACCTGATCGATTCAAGAGAGCAAGACAGAAACGTGTCAAAGAAATAAAGCGAGAAGTTGATGGAATGATCGTACCCCAACGGAATAAGGCACTTCCTCTAAAGGTACTCATATGCTTCTTTCTTTGCAACATATTTGATTTTTGTAAAGTTGGCGCAACTACCACTGGTATGGGTGGGACCTTTTGGTACCATTCATAGTTGTAAACTGTAATTGTCTGAAGATAGTTCGTAATGTGTTACTAATTTCAGAATGTCATTCAAGGCTCTAAAACTGTGGCTGCTGCTCTTGTTGCTGCTATCGGATCACCCAGCTCTACAGGAGAAGGATCTAATCCTCAGTCAACACAGCAAGCAGATCACGAAGAAGGGGCGCGCGGTGATGCAACTGAATCTGTACGGTCTTTGGGAACGAATGCATCGCAAACTTCCTCAAGGACAAAAAAGAAGTCAATGAATGCAGACGGGTAAGTGCAGGCTCTTTAACGAGCTTTGGTAGAGATCGGTGACCCTTTTTCAGACGGGAAAATCCTCCCGAGATTTCTAGAATATTAAATTTTGACGAAATGACGTCGATAGGTTAGCTAATGGGTGGGTTATTTGGACAGAGGCTAATTTAAAGAGTTCACTAAACAGGAGTGATGAATGCTTTCGGGTTCATTCGAAGTTCATGCATAAATTCTTATATTGAAGAAGTTTTTCTAGAAATAATGAAGAGGCTGAGCTTGCTTTGGGCAGAGTCACGAAAAAGCCTCGGCTTGCAACAGTTGGTACCGTTGGAACGGAAGCGTTGAATAAGGTTGACAGCATTGCGACAGATTATTTCAGACGACGTCTTCGCCCACCAAGGTGATGTAGCTAAGAGTTACTAATAAGTGGATTATTTCTTGTTACTGTGCCGTAGGTTTCGTTTCTTTTCGTCATTCTTTTTTCTTATATTGTTTCTGACGTTTTTCTTCCTTATCTAGGCAATTAGTGTTTTATTTTTGCTGGTGTTCCCTGAAAGATTTTTTTATTTTAATGATAACTTCATCTCTGATAATCGGGTATAGTTTACTCTCATTACATTATCTCCTTTTTAGAACATTCATATATGACACCATGTTTTTCATTGTGCGTGTAACTTTTGAATTGTACAAAGTTCTTCAATTTTATGATTTATGATTTATAATTTTTCGAATTCAGATTTTTGTTGTGTAACAAAATTCAATAATATGTACTGTCTCTATCTGAACTGTCGAATTAGGGAAGAACATTGAATCACGCAGGAAAGATCCTGAAATTCAGCAATATTTATGAAATAATATGGATTTGTAGAAAGGCTTTATACTAACCTTAATCATTTCGGTTAGCGAGTACTTATTGGCGACTTCATTGCAGTCGTATATAACCATAGCACGGCAACGAAGCTATAAGAAAAAGATGTCTGCGTTGGACCCACTCCGTACGAAAGAAATTCAAGGAGGGCTCAGTGGCGCGACCTCTACCGTTAATATCGAAAAGGCGCAGGGGTGTAGGTGAGTGGGTGTGGCTGTGGTGCTTTACGATGGATTTGGGCTGCTTATTATATTCCTTTCAACCTTTCAATGGTTTTCTGTAGTTATTTATTGACATTTTTTGTTCACACTCTAACTCACCCCCTCTCGAGTACACGTGCAACTGGTACATGGTCTTGTTCGCGCACTTTCGCCCATAACTAGCCCTCTGTGTGCGGAGATCTTACAACCACCTGAAAAAAAAAAGATTTCTCATCACGACATTCGGAAAAGACTGAAAAAAGTACCTCTTTCAGACCATTTTGATAGGTCAATTTTATGGAAGTCATCGCAATGAATGGGAGCATTTCTGTAAAGAAAATATGTAAGAATTATCTCTGTTTAGGATGGGTAAATGGTTGAGTCACGATGAGGTTCTGCTACGATTCTTGGCTTCATTGGCACTGTTTTTCGCGTGTGGGTACTTCTCCCCGGAAATCGCGTCGCGCTCGCCGCACCCGATCGCGTGCTGTCACGCACTATGAAGAGAAAGATTAAATTTCCCAATGGAAGGATATGGAAGTCGCTACAAAACCACTGCCGCTTGCCGTGTGAATTCGGGGAGAAGAACTTTTTCCTTCATATGTTAGGTTCCCTCTTCTGGGGACTTTCAGTTAGACTATTAGCTTTGTGGCTCCAGCACTAAGCCCAATCTAAAATGAATAGGGTGAGTGAACTCTCGGATTGGAATTGTTCAAAGATATTGCTTTCTACCAGCTTACGAAGTGAGTCTATTCCGCCGCGAAACGAGTTTTCCGCACGCGGCGAGTGGCTCAATACAAGGCGCATGCCATAGGCTGCGACTTATCTGTCGTCCAGCCTTGGCCATTTGGGACCACCTAAACCTGCTCGAACTGCGGCTTCGATAAATGGCTATCATCAAGAGATGCAGATGATAGCCGTCTCAACCTGGACCTTAACTGGTAAGTGAGAGGCCCGAATCGGTGGAAGATCGTTCGACAAATATTAAAAGAGAAAGGATGAGGAGTAGGAATTTTCAGGTTATCGTCCCCATATCTCGCTCCCAAATGGGAACTCACGTTAGCACGTCTGGCAGTGAAAATGCATCCGGTTGCAGTTTTCGAATCCATCTGTGGTTAGCACACATCACTGAGGAGAGAGTAACTTGTCGAATTTGTTGAAGTTGATCTAAAAATAGGGTGCGTTAGTTAATTTCGAGTTAAAAAGCAGTCAAAGAACACCTCAGTGTACCTGAAGTAAACTGTTGGGGTCCAGGATTCTCATAGAAAAAACGATCACATTTTTTGATTCGTGAAAACTGTTCCGCAATGATGCAGCCACCGGTCGGTCCAATCACTGCTCCTGAAATGTCGTTCATCCAATCCCTTTCGAGGTCATCAACCGTAAACTGGCCATTTTTTCTTTTTCATGTTTGTTTTCATTTTGCACGAAATTTCTTTTCAGAATAGTTTTTTTAGCATCTTAAAAATTTTTTGAAAAAAGTAAGTCCACCACTGAACGCTGTACCTTT
>UZAF01016360.1:0-14217 GCA_900617895.1 Haemonchus placei | reverse complement strand
CCTGTATACAGATCGATGTCGTCCACCGATTCATAGACAGATTCCAAAGCCTTGATAGTAGATGATGACATTTCATCTGATAAACCTTGGAATGACAATGGTCGTGAAAGTCCGCAATATTCCCTGAACAGGTTTTACAACGGAGTTCGATAGTGCAACGGAAAAGCATGGAACTATCAAAGCGCGATTGCATTTCGAGTCCTACTCCGGATCGACTCTATCACTCTAACTCGGTTTTCTAGAGATTTTTTTTTTCGAAAACGTTACTGCTGACAGGAAACTTTGGATTAGTAGGAATCGTAAATACCGTAACTCACCTATGTGCAACGTATGACGGTACTCCATGATCACGCCCTCTCATAATGTTGATTGAAATGAGATCGAGGCCACTTTGTGGAACTCCACGAATAGAGAACAGATGATTCCTGGTAGTAAAATTCGATCTTCTTGAATTATTTCAACCTCTTAAGAGTGCCCTCCCCCTACCTCCTCAAAAAACGGAGGCGGAGTCAGTTGATACAGCTTGTAAATGTGGGTGGTGCCCTTTGACACCGTTAGACTCATTCTCATTGGTGAATTGTTCGGAATGAACCCAATGAGAGGAAGCCACAGTATTTACAATAATCATTCCCTCTACAACATTTTCCGAAAAATGGCTTCTTCGGTTGCAAAACTTCGGCGAATATTCGGAAAAGTTTCAGATGAACGACGGAGAAGATTTTGGCAAAGATTTTTTCATTTTTCAGGTATACTTGTGATCATAGTTTTCTATGAAGTCATCGGTTAGCCCCTTGGCTGGAGTCCTGAACCTCTGTTCCCCAAAAAGCTGAACGGAGAGGTGATACTTCACTTTTACAGAGCTAATCGGCCTAGGAAAGTTGCCAAGTAACAAAAACCGGTCGTTCAAAGCATGGAAACGTCTGTTGGACCTGCGATCAAAGTCCCAGTCGATAGAGTAAGATTTTCCGGTACCTTCCTCTTACAACAAGTGCCACTTCAAAAAATGCATAAACTTGATCTCTTTGATTTGAAAAGAACGTCGAACCTAATGGCATCGGATGTGTGTCTATCAGGAGCCATCGAAGCTGTGCCAACAAGTCCGAGTAAAATCGATTCAACGCCACCTATAGAAAAACATAACTATAAACATAATTACCGAAGGTTCGTACTGCATAATTACTACTTACCGTGTTCCTCGTCATATATAGCATCAGCATATTCGAAATTCATAGCGAGATCAACTGGAAATGTCGTATTACGGTAGCGGCTATCGAGTCGAGAGAAGATCCTGTGAAGTTATATATTCAAATGTGGCTAAATCGCCTTCGATTGTACGACCCGACTGTGATCAAGGCCATTGATATACGGTAAGCCTTTCTAACTGATTATTATCATTGACTTTCGTACAGTCTTGATTACAGTAAATGCAGTAAACATTAGTATACAGTAGCGGTAGCAAGATCACATGTATGTACCATCAATACCTACCGTTTCGCTAATGAATGTCCAAACCGGAATGCTGCGGTGGAAAATGAATGTGATAAAGTCGCATCACATGTGGAATCATAACCTGAATTCTATTTGAGATCTTGCTAAATTATGAGAATCGAAAAAATTGAGTCGAGTAGGCAGGAGAGGAAAGGAATGTCGGAGAAATCCTCCAGGCCTATCTGGAATGGCCTGTTCCTCAGTAGCGAGAATGACTTCAAAAAGCCTCGACCGGATTTTTTTTTGGCAGGAGTCATGTCAAACTAGTGGAGGCAAAAGCCTTTTGTCAGACCTGCTTGACAGAAACCAAGTCAAAGAATTGGAGACAACTTTTTTTGGTAAAACCTTTTGGAATAGATCGTGTAGTAATGCTACCTGCAAGCGATAGACTTACCGGTGAAGTAGCCATTTGTTTTTGAACGGAGATCGAATTTTTCAACTAACTTGTTGCCAAGGATTTTTGGCAAATACTCGTTGTAATTGATATGAGCGATTTCGGCGGCTATCACTCGTCGCGTTTCCTGTATCAAGGAAAATCTCAGTCAGCTTACAGAATGAAGCTGAGTAAAAAGTAAAATCCGCCTAGCGATCCACTTCCTCTCTATTTTCCCTCAGTCCCACAAACGAAGGGTAAATGGCGTATATAAAGACAGGCAAGCAGACAGACAGACAGACAGACAGACAGACAGACAGACAGACAGACAGACAGACAGACAGACAGGCAAACGGACAGACATACAGACAGACATGGGAAGACGGATGTGCAAGAATGTTGCGCTCTACCAACAAACCATCATCTAATGGTAAGACATTAGAGCCCTATGCTATATTATACCTGAAAGACCTTCAAGAGAGGCGAATACCATTCCTCAAATAGGACCGACCTGATAGATCCTCTCATCGTCCCAATGAGGATTGATCGATGCGAGCTCATCCGCTATACGGTTATGTTCTCGATGAAATACTGAAAGGAAACTGTTGAATCGGGTATCGTAAGAGAACCAGTTGAGTTGGAGTAGTGCAACCAAGTTCGTATTCATTTCGAACGCACGGCTCAATCCAAAGAAATCAGTCGATACTAGTCACCCTATCTTTTATCATACCTGGACCAGGACAGCAATCTGATAGTTTTAGGGTTAGCATAACTAACGTGTATGGAGCGTTGTGATGCCTGGATGTTGAGAAACCCTTTCATCTCCAGAGGTGAAGCATGGAGCTGTATTTGCCGAACGACATTCGGATTGATCGGGTGCTGGTAGAAGCAGACTAAATTAATTTATTCAACAAATACCTACCCATTACTCGGAACCAAGCCATTTAACAACGATCAGTACCTTCCTAATGGACCAACTATCGAAGCAGCCATTCTTCCACCTGTTCTCTTCCTCAGTGCATTAGCCTCACATAGTGTCGAACCATAAAGAACTGAGCCATCAACATATGCAGTGAGCTGAACAGGAGTTTTTACAAAGGTTTTCAGAGCTACTGATTGAGAGAAATAAGTTTAATATTACTATTATTATTCCCAAAAATTCAATCAATTACTTGATTAATTTGACTCCTGTGGCCAAGCTGACGTTGTCCGTTGAGACTTCTCACGAATGCCAAGCATCGAGGAGATCCGTTGCTAGTGGAATCGAAGTATGGATCGTTTTCTGGTACGGGGATCGGCAAACAACTTGGAGAGACGGTAAAGAACGAATCGCATCTGTAAGAAGAGCCTTCCACAACAGCTATGAAACAGCTCAGAAGCGGAGCAAAACAAGGACAGAGGCTTCCAGTATAAGATAGCATTTTCTCACTGCATTTTTGCGGTCGTTCGTTAAACCCACAAAACTTGGTAAGTGAGGGAGGGGCAAGAATGTACCCAAGAAGGGAGGAAAGTAGCACTTGGTAGAATTGTTACACACCTATCCTTTCTTTCTGTTGTCTCATTATAAGATGTCTTTAGATCTACGGGGCATGTAAGACGAACGTTCCACCCACCTGCTACAATTCAACGTTTCGCCTCCAGGACCTTGATCAACTGGCGCATGCGTAATGTCGTGGCTTATGAACTGACCAAACTGCATGATCATGTGTGAGTACTGAACAATTTAGGATGATAACAATAACCACTTCATACCAATCAGTGATTCTTAGGAATGAAAGTTCGAGAATAGGGCTTTTTAGGAGACAGGCGCTATTTGTGTTAGAAATGGCTGCTTTCTATTTCTGTTTTCCATAATGACCAAAGAGGTCCAGACTGGTAACTGTGGGGTACGAAGCCGACTCGGTCCCTTTGCCCCAGTTTCAAATCAACGCAGCCTCTACGCTAGATCAGGGCGGGACAACTGCTTTTTCTTGCAATGCCTTACTTCAAGACTGTAAAAAAATAGTTACCTTGGGGTGGGTTATCGGAACGTCTCGATGAACTGCATTAGAGATCTCACGTGGACTCGGTAGTGGAGATCCTCTGGGTGTTCGGCTTCTTGGAGCGTCGATTCCTAGTTGAAAAACAATTTGAAGTTTGGATATTTTTAGATTAGTTTTCAGAATTCCCATCACGACAGCCTCATGTGGATGACGGTACTTCTCTCCGAATCCCCCGGCAAGTAGCACTGGATCCTCGGCGGCTGCCGTATCCTCCCACCTAAAATCCGAACTGTTCCCTGCATAGCGCACGACTGCGTGCGATTGGGTGCGGTGAGTGCAACGCGACTTTCGGGAAGAAGTACCCACACGCACCTCATCCTAGTGAGGCAGCCCCTCGCTTTTTCCTTGATTACTTGACATTCACTATCAGTGAAGCTTATTCTGAGTGGCAAAGGTAAAAAAATGTTACCGTCGTCATATTCCGGTCTTAAAAGATGTATGAACGGCTGAAATGCCATCCCATATTCAGGGCGTTGTAAATTATTGCACCAACCAGAGTGTAGCCTTAACTGGTGGAATAATCAGCCGAAAATAGGAAAATACTGTTTATATTCAAAAGGCTTGCCTATATTTGGCTGTATGATCACAGGGCAACTCCATTCTGAGACATTTGTCAGGGGGGGAGTACTGAGAGATGAACCTATAAACTCTTATAAACAAATTCTAAGCTTATAAACAAATAAACAAGTAAAAATAGATACGGTATCACTTTTTCTTACCATTCAAGATTTAGCTTTGGTGCTTTGAATTCTTCAAAACTAGATGCGTGATGCTCCGTAGAATATGATGACGAGAGAAGTTTGGTGGCCTTAAAATGGACCTCAGCATAATCCGTGAGGAACTGCAGCTTCTACCAAGGTAACTGACCTCCAAAAGAATTTCAGAAGCTCCCGCCAGCTTCACGGCTCCTTCTTTTGGTCTCATCATTTTCATATAGATTGTAATCGAATCTAATTCTGGTGGATAATTGTTTCCTGAAACTCCGTTTGGCGTCAGATATTGGAAAGGATCCATCGGAATGTTGCTAGACTACTACCACTATATAGTCACGCGATTTCATTCTTTGGAAAGCGCTTTATCTCTGCCAATCGAAAGAAATGGCACCTATACTTGTACAGCAGTCTGGGATTACCCACTCCCGATGGCCTGGAATACTGTACGTTGCATTACTATCAATTTGTGACTGTGTACTGCCATCGGTACTACCATTTCTCGATTTCGCCCCATAGCACGCGATGGAGCTGCTGATCGAAGCCAAGGGCACCTATATACCTTACTACTATTATAAGTGTTCTGGGATGACACACTCTTATGGAACATTAGGGGATCTCTGTAGGTGATCTCATACGAGTAAATCTCTATGTATCATATCTATCTCACATCATATCTCTATGTAAGTAAAAGTTACTCGGTTTTGAACTCCTCGCCGTGGAAAGTTTTCTTCTTCGAACAATTTCTTTCGCTTTCTTCAGTAATTTCTTGATGTCATCGTCAGGCTTCGGAAATTCGACGGGCAGGCCCTGCCATTCCACAAGAGACATATCCTCGTGTAGAGAGGAATTGCAGGACACCGGGAAGTTGCTAGAAAGTTCGTTCATTACATTTTAGTTTTTCACTTTAAATTTAGTATGAGCTAGAAATGTATCATGATTGTGATTTACGGTCATTTTTGTGAAAAAAGAAGTCCCAGTTAACCTTGGATAATCACTTACTCGAAGTTGTTAGGGGTGAGAAATGCTTTTGGTTGAACATATCCGCTGATTCCAAGGAATCGGCAAATGATCTTTGCGAATGTGGTGCTTCTGATTGCTCTCAATTGAGATAGTGTGAAGGCAGTGTTGGCAATATTGTTCGAATACCAGAAACTATCACCATGAATCACCTATGAATACAAATATATAATATCAGAAACTCTTGAAAATCTGGGACCTGGGCTTCTCAAAAGATTTGGTATAAAGGGTTGGTAGTATCTCAATATCGGGCGAAAGCAAATCCAAATAAGTACAGGATCATAGCCACTGGCGGTCTTGGGAGAGAGAAAGACATGGGTGGTAAGGTACTAATCCAGCTTAAGAGCTCCCTGTCACTGTCTACGTTAAAGCTAAATTAGGCCTAGTCTACATTAAGCTAAGCTTTTGTTGAGCATACAATTGTGTTGTAGCATGGAAGCATTTCCTGACTTGTATTGAGCCAGGCTGTGCGCTCCCTCTCCCTCGCTGCTTCGTTCTTTGAGTTCAAAAAGGCGGTGATCGATTTGAGACCTTTTACAGCTCCGATTATTTTCAGTAGTTATGTGGTTTTTGGCGCTGATAGCTTTTTTCACTTGGGACCATTTATTTTCCCAGCAATACCGATAAGTTACTTACGTGTTGATACTGTAGTAGGAGTATACAACCGAGTGTGGGACCAACAAGTGATCCATATATGGATTTCTCAGCCAATGCGAGTACAAGTAAATCGACATCTTCAACCTGAATTCTGTAGGTATTTGAAACCCTTTTAAAGAGGTGTGGGTCAAGAGGTGCCATCACAGTTACCATATTTACCATGCACGACAACCTCAGGTGAATCTCAGTATGCCTAGGTGACAAGAATGCCAGAACAAAAGAGTTTCATTACGATTGAGAGCAATAACATACTTTAGCGATGGTGCCCCTTGGTTCAAAATGATTTCATGCAAACTTACTGAACGGTAGACTTTCATGAGAGCTGGAATGAAATCATGCGGATCGACGACAATGTCGTGTAGGTCGTCAAAGCTTGTGATCGGAAAAAACAACTTTTTTTGTTTTTCGGTAAATGTTGTGGCACTATGGTGACTGCAACTTGTCAACGTCAACAAAGCAACAAAGGCAGAGGGTACGGGAAGGGAAGCTAAAAGGTGAGTGAAAGTTTGCCTGCTTTCATAAGAGCCGGGCCCTTTAAGGAGCCCTTTAGGCTGTTAAATTTGCGATATTTCAGGATTGAAAAAATTACCTTTTCACCACGGCAAAATTCACGCCATTTCACATAGCCCGGTATTCCGTGGTCTCTACCGCGATGAATCAGTACTGCTACTGGATCAATGTCGACAGGTGGCATACCATGGAACTCGTCCTGCATAAGGCCCATCAGTGAAGGACGACCCGCTGGTTCAATAAGAAGGGAGCTGAAACACCGTAACATGGAAATCTGGAAGTGTACCCTGAGAGGAACGTTGAGTATTTTTCTTTTCAAACCCTGCTTTCAAACTCCTGCATCGTTTATGGGGGAGTGAAAGTTACTTTCTTTGGAATGAAGCGCGATACTATCAAGAGGACAGGGTCTCAGTACTGGGGAAGAAATGAGGGAGATAATGAATTTAACGTACTCATACTTACTGAACATGATCGGTTCGTTGAAGTGGTGAGTTCGAAATTGACGCAGAGGTCTTCATGGTGAGAAAGAACTGAAAAAATTGGAATCGTGGTAGTATTATAAAAGGACAAAGTTTGTACTCACCTCACCAACCGTAGCCGCAAAGGCGTTGACCGTATCAGGGAGCACTTTGGGATTATAAAACCGTGCAAACCCATCTGCCATGTCCGACAAATTGTAATATACCTGAGGAGAAACATGTTTAGGAGGCTCTCTTGTGTCAGTCTCGGAAACTGCTTTATATTCGTTTTCTGTTCGGGAGGTCGAAACCATAACGGTCTCAAAATAAACCGAGTTTCATGGGAAAGTTGCGAAGTGAAGCCAAGGGGGAGAGATTTGTTGAAATGCTCCCATATGGGGTTTCTTAAAGGGCTACAGCGAATGAGTAGGGCGGAGATAATCACCTAATTGGGAACTTCAAACATTTCTACAGTAACATTCTCTAGTTTGAGAATAATTTCAAGTTTACCATCGATTCCTTGCCGATCAGTAAAGGCAGATACTCATGAACGGTAATGTGCTGAATTTGGGCAATAATAATTCGACGAGCCTCTTGATATAGCTGATCGTCACACCAATTCGGATTGAGTTCCTGGAGATACAGAGCACTGGATATTGCTCTTTAAGATGGCGATGTTCAGTTGAAGTTAAAGCATAAACATAAAAAAGTTACTCTAAGCTTCTGTGCCACTCTGTTATGCTGGAACGTCCATATTTCTCTTAGAAGCGTCGTGGATGTCAAAGAATCCTCGAACGGCACTGGATGGAAATCACTGGATTGAAGTTGGCCTAAGAAAGTAGGAACACTGAAGGGTTCAAATTGTAAGGAGTTTTTTAGACAAGAGCGTTTAGTCCTAGGTCAATGTCAGGACCATATTTCATAAGGACCGAATAAAGACTTTACCGTCCTCTAGAGTTCTTCTTCCTTCCGCTTCTTCATCGGTTCTGCCATAAACTGTAGATCCATCAATGAATGAGCTCACCATGTTCATTTGCTGTCTTGGTCCCAGTAAACACCTGTTTAGATCACTTACTAGACTCATTCCAATTGTAAACAAATCTTCAAACCTCAAGTTTTTACCCTACTGCGGATTGTCAACGAAAAATACAAACCTCTGATTTGGGGCCATTTGGCTCCTCACATAAGGGTAACACCCAAAAGACGATGGCCCCCTAAATATAATGATTTTCTTATAGGTTTCGATAATGTCGGGAATAGCTGGCGATATATAATCACGAATTTGGAACAAATTTACAAAGCAGTCAGTACGGAGTAGCTGAAAAAGTAAAATGAAGTTGAAGTCGAAGTAAAAACCGATCTCACCCATTTTCCATATGAAGGGGTGCACATTCGGGATGGCTAGATTCTGGGCAGCAATTTGGAAAGTTTCCATCTGAATTGCTTGGAATAAAAACAAATAAGTTTTCACTGGAGAATTCGGCTAAATACCAGCAAGCTTGAATGGTGTGGTAGATGCCATGTCATCATAAAGAAAACGTGACCAATAAATAAAAAATGCCGAAACGGACATCGATGGATAGCGATGTGTAGATTGTGATCTAAAAGATGAATTCTCACTTTCATAGCCGTTAAATTGGCCACTATCAGAAGTATGCCAATGTGGCCCTTATGGGAATGCGCCGTGCACGAGATCAACAGCTTATTTTTAAACTGGGAGAGAGGAGGTAGATGGCAGTACTGTGAGGAAGAGACTATCCAGGAAAAGGATGGATGTACTGGATTTTGGACAGTGATTTGATGATTTTGATAGAATTCAATGTTTCAGAACCGAGTAGACATAGAGTACTATTTATTTATTTATTTATTCATTGATTTATCTATTTACTAGTAGTTTAATCGATACTGTAAGTGTACAGCACTCTTTGTGGGAGGCCCTGAAATGACTGCATAAAAAGTGGCATCGAATCTATCGATATGAAGTGCCAGGTTCCTTTCGGCAATCAAATGTCCTGACTGTGCCGCGCATGTGACTAAGATATACATTTGCGGAGGTAATTGCAGGGGTGCTCTCCCTAGGCCTGAGTTCTAGGAGGTTAACAAGCTATAATTTGAAATTTTCATTACTTTTGATGATTTTCAAACCAGATCGTGTCAGTCTTGAACATAATGGCAAAAAGCTAGGCTGTTCTTGAAAGACCACGATTCAAGATCTGGTTTTCAATGATGTCTGCGATAATGATAGTAGTTACTATTACATCTGCCCGACACCGTGCGAGTCTAAAGACTTTTCATATCGAATGAGACGTTTTTCAGAGACCATTAGTGATATTCCGTTTTCTTGGAAGTTTCGGAGCTTGGAATAGATGTCAATGGGCCAGCAATTGTAAAATAGTCACTTACCCAAGCAACTTATATGTTACAAAACTTGGATCAGGAAGACGAGGATCATCAGATACGGTAGACCTTGGAGAGGAAATTCCTAAACGATGAGCATGTATGAGCTCTTCAGAGTTTTTGAAAATCGGAAAAATTCAAGAAAAGCCTTACCATCGGCATAGTCAGGAGGTAATAGCCGTTGAAAAGCATTCATAGCAGATCCACTGTATGGGTTGAATACATTGTTACACCTAATGAAGTTGTACTCCGTAAAAGTTCACGGATCCAGTAAAATTACTCGAAATAAAACAATTGAGTAAAAGTTACATTCCGGTGATCGATCGATATTTAGAGACTCTGCAAGAAATGGGATGCAACGGGCACATGGATTCCATTGCTTCTACGGTCTTCTGCGAAACGCTTCCTGAGTGCCGTCTGAAGAATCACATTTTTTTCTTAAGCCTGTCTACCTTAATAGTCACACACTGTTCAATCTAGTCTCAGATGAGCTGTATATTCGACAATCGTTCAGAATCATTCATTCAGTTGAATGGGCAGTACCGTGATACGGCTCTTTGGGGTGTAAAGGTGAACAGATCGGTTCCTTGAGATGGTGACACGTGACTGTTATACATACATGGTGCGCCGAACAAATCCCGGCTCGACACTGGCCTAGGCCGACCAAGCCTTTCAGTCTGAAGTCGGGTAAGGTCTACTAGACTCTTCTGGGATCTGGGAGGATCGAGTGGCCACCTCAAGTTATCGTGGAAGCCGCATACGCATTCAAGCAGCTACTTGGATCCTGGATGGAAGTCGAATGCAGGTGCGTATCCCAAGACGCATCCCTAGAAGAAAAAAAAAACTTTCACTTACAACTTGTAAGTTGCTCTTTCCGCTACTTGGGCAGCAAAACTCCTCGGTCGAAGCTCCGCCGTCGATTTTGCATGCGTGAAGTATTCAGGGAACTCAAAACCTAAAACAGTCCTCTGTTTATCCATAGATATTTCGCAGATTTGGGACCATTTATACTTTTCAAAAGGGCAGCTGTTTCACTACCGACGGCTCCAGAATAGTTGAAGAGCTGTCCAACTTCATTGAAAGCATCCATGATGACATCTCTGCTTTGGGCTGAAATAGTTTGTGTTTTGTCCAAAATAAAAACAATTTATCAGTTTTGTGAAGTCCCAAAACATGCTTGACAGCCTTTCGTAGATGGAAAAAATGAAAGAAAACTCAAATAAATGAAAGAAAACTCAAATAAAAAAATAAAAGTGTAGTTGTGTAAAAATATAAGATAAAACTCGGGAGTTTCCACTTTCATGGATTGGTTATTGATAATTTTGCTCTCCCTCATGGGCTCTACCTTCTACTTGGTTGGCCTGGGTATAGTTTGGACCATGATTTCCGGCCCGTGGGTACGGTAGCGGCCTACCGCTGCATTCACTACTCGAGTATGGACCAACAAATGAGTACAGGAGGAGGTTGGATATTTCTGGAATGGGAAAGAAAAAAGGTCAACGATACCTACCAGTCTGTAGCTCGTGAACGAATAATACGGTTATGATAAGTCTCATTTTTGAAGACTGTAAGTGGTGAATTACTGTCGTAGCGTGTATGGAGCCGCTGTACACCACACAAGAGCTGAATACTATTAGTATAAATATCAGCTCTTACACTTGAATGATGGTGTGGGGCGGGTAGGGTAGAAGTTGGAAGCAAGATTCTAACCGGTTGCACATTGATGACTAAAAAAGAGCTGTTCTATTCTGTTACTGCTAGACACTAACCTAGATTCCGATCTCATTATGTGGTGTTTTATGCCGAGCTCATTGCACCGACCAATAGGTTTACAATAACCGTTTACCTGATTTCTTAACACTAGAATTCTCATCGATCAATCTTTCGAGATAGTTCGTACTGGCTGATTCTCTCTTTTTTTTTTGCTGAAATGCCAAGCGCACAGAGGCGTAATTAACTACACCGGAAGGAAGAGTAGATCTCATGAGCAGACCTGTCCCGGAAAGGGAAAATCAGCCATCAAAATGCTGTTGGATTAGTTTTTGGAGCTCGGAAAAAAGGAGTCGAAGACTATGTGGCACGTTTCGTTCCCTGGGGAAAATGCCTCTACAGCAATGAATGGAATATCAGAGTGCAGGGAAGGAGAGGAGATTGTGAATCATAGCTGTTGTAGACATAGTTCCAACTCGACACTATCTCTCTAATATTTACGATTAAGATTATTACCTTGTAATTGCTTTAGAATGCTTGGAGTATTCCGAAAAATGTTAAACAACTTGGAAGGGAAAATTCTTGGCGAAAGAGTGTAACCCCCTGAGAAAGCATAAATGAATTTTGAAGCATCCCTTTACGGGACAGGTAAACAGTTTTGGAAGAAAAAATCAGGAAGAGTAAACAAGTTAATTCAACTATTCCTTGTCGGATTCCATAAAAAAAAGCATGAAGTCTTCGGACGTTACCCGATCCCATTTTGTGATCCTCGCCTTCTACTTCCATTCAGATCGTAGGGGTTGTTTGATTGACCTACACAATGATTTGCGGTGGCCACCCGATTTTCAAGTCAGTGCTTTTACCCTTTCAAACGTATCAACCGGCCCTAGAGAAATGAAGGGTTAGTGAGACTGGGCGAGTATCGATCCGATACTCATTCCTTGCACCGTGACAGTGCATCACTTGAAACTGTACAACCCACTTCGAACCTTTTGAAGGATCACAAAGAGAGAAAGAAGAAAAATAGAGTGAGGCAGCAAGTAGATGTATATACGCCTTAATGGAACAAAACACTTGAAGTTACTCCCGGGAATGTCTTAGCCGCCCAACTCAGTTACCCTCTCACTGTAGAGGAGAATTGTTTACTGACGAATATGATCCCCATTACAATCGCTCCTTTCTATTCTTACTTCTTAAAGCTGTTCCTGCTCACAGCTCCCTTTACTCAATGGATTTTGCGCCCTAAACTAATTCGAGTGCCACTTTGCCAATTCGCGACCCGCGTCGCGCCTGTCGTCATTATTTGCGACCCTGGATTTGAGCTAAATTGTCGCCTTGCTCTTATTTCAACAGGTTACTCCGTCTGTTATTTGGTGGGACTTCCCATATTTGCTTCATACTATGGTGAAAGTGAAGAAGACGAAGAAGCCGTCATCTGCTGTTAATACTCAGTGTAAGTCGTACAAAATGTAATTTGGTTTTATAAATGTATAGAATGTTTGTGATTATTTTCGTTACAGCCCTTCCCTTCAATACTGAAAAAGGCCAACATATTCTGAAGAATCCTGGCATTGTCAACTCTATCATAGAAAAGGTTTGTGGCCCTTCAAATTGTACTCTGACTCTCGTAATTCGCTTTTATCTAACTTACTTACCAAGTTCTCCCTTTTGCTAGTTGTTTTTGATTTTGATTTTTTTGCTTTCACCTTTACCAATCATTTTCACAGTCTTCCGTACCTATAGGAATGAACCTCGGTGATTTAAACAATTTATGACAGCACCAGTATATTGCCTTGTTCAGTATGTAGATTTTGTTTTAAGAATTTTTCCCTCTTGTTATATTGAATTGGCTTTGCTTCCATAATAAGTGCTTCCTTATTATTTTTGATCGATTCGAAAGGTACTTTATTTAAATTTGTCCTTTTTTAAATTTTAGTCCGCTCTCAAATCAACAGATACTGTACTAGAGGTGGGCCCGGGTACGGGTAACCTAACAGTGAAGATGCTTGAAGTGGCGAAGAAAGTGGTCGCATATGAGATTGATCCCCGCATGGTGGCAGAATTAAAGAAACGTGTCATGGCCACGTAGGTCTCTAATTATTCCGTGATTCATTTCTTGATAAAAACTGTCACAATATCCATATCCGAGCTTAACCCTATTTCAGCCCTTTGCAAAATAAGTTAGAAGTTCGACATGGTGATGTTATGAAGGCTGAATGGCCATTTTTTGATGTTTGTGTCGCAAATCTGCCATATCAGATCTCGTCTCCCTTTGTGTTCAAACTGCTTCTTCAACGCCCTCTTCCAAGGTACGTTTTTAGTCTCACAAGCTGTAAACTTGCAGTACATTATGAGAAGACTAATCAGAGTGTTTTTTTTTGTTTTCGTACTTTTCCACATTTTGGAATAGCGACCCGCAATGAATCAGCTAATGAAGTCTTTCTGAGGAAAGTGGAAAATTAATTTTGGTTGTGTCCTCATACGCCATGAATCCTACTCTAATTTCATTCTATTTTGCTACTAATTTCTTTTTACGCTCCACCAATGCCTTTGCTTTTTTATACTTAATTTAGATATTCTGAAATGTTTTGTAGGTATGCTGTGCTAATGTTCCAAAAAGAATTTGCTGATCGGTTAATAGCAAAGCCGGGTGATAAGGACTACTGTCGATTGTCTGTGAATGTTCAACTTCTTGCGAGGGTTTGTATGCATACATTTTGAGTACAATGATGCTGGTTCCTTATCTTTTATGTTTTCCAACTCTTATGTCTTCAGGTGGAGCACCTAATGAAAATCAAAAGAACGGAATTTCGTCCTCCACCAAAAGTGGACTCAGCAGTAATTCGAATCGC
>UZAF01016359.1:52819-83880 GCA_900617895.1 Haemonchus placei | reverse complement strand
GGGCTAAACTCCGCCCCAAAGGGCGGAGCGTGATAAATACTGTTCGTTTGAACCCAGACCGCTGAAACCTGAAGGCACAAGGAGGAGGCTGGGAACACAACATAGTAGCCTCAGCCGCGATGAAGTCTCTGAACACTTTTTTTTCCGAATAATCGCCTTTGTTATACGATGTTATATTCGGAAAGAGCGAAGATGGCTTACAGCAAAAAAATCGCTCCCAATTCGGAGCTAATACTGAGGGTGTAGAGCTTTCGAAGAAAAAGGAGAATCCGAAGTGTTATTTACGCATAGCAAATTTCTCACAGGGAGGAGAAGCGCCCGGCGTAGCCGGGCGAACCCATAAGAAGGAGGGAAGCCTGGCGTTAGCCGGGCGGCCCGACTGGTACTATTATAATTCGACGTGCAGCAAGCTTCATATAACTCACCTTTCTTGTGAACCCGTCCGTAATAAATAAGGCTCACTAGCAGCCGTTATTCGGCATGTTGTTATTCATTCATTTTATCACTACCTCAACACCACCTTGGTACAGAGCGGTCTCCATTCCGTTTGGTGGAGCGTTTTAGCATCAGCACCTTGTGAGAAGTTTCAGAAGAAATAAAGAGTTTCTACGGCGTTCTCCTCTCACATTTTCCGTTCTTCATTCTAAAAATGTCGAAATAATACTGATTACGCTTTGCTATAGTTTTTTGTAAGCTCCGTTACTCAGCTCGTAATGGATAACCTCAGAAAAAAAAGTCCGCTCGGTAGTACCCAATTCGAGGATTCTTCTACGTACTTAAGGATTTTTTTGGTCTTTTCAAAATTATGGGTCACTATCGATATTGAGGGTGGATTGTCACAGGGCGAACAACGAAAGACGTTCCCCAATTTTAAACATTACCATTCCCAACAGCATAAAACCTTTCCTTGCGAACTTTGAATAATGTGGGTGACCGCAATCATACGCAATGAAGAGAGACCAGAGAGGTGAGCCCCGTATGTTTGTATATACATAGAGCAGGCTAGAAAACTGGTATTTGACCCTCCATCGTGAGCAGACAGGCTCTGTACTCTAAAGCAAGGAGAGTTATTTTAAAAGTAAACTTAATTGCTGTCATACGAGTTATAGAGCTCCTCCCCTAAAATCAGAGGCAGCGTGAGTTATGGTCAAGTTCTGTGGCTGTCACTTTGATGGTGCTCTCCTATTCTGTGCCTCAGTTCACACTGATGATTTCTTATTTTCAAGCATTTACAACCACATTTTTGGAGAGCTCAATCGCTCTTTTAAATTGCAAAATAGATCAAGTATGAAGTTTTGCTAGTTTTGGGAACGAATGTATGTAGCGTTTCGCGAAGTCACGATTCCGCTCTATTTGAGACCGTGTATGGTGCACTCCAATCGCTATCCATTGGCTGCACTGCGATCGGTGTGATGCTTGTGTGCTCAACCATATTTCTAGGATGACGCTCTGTCAAAAATACCCCCTCACAGTCTCTAGACAAGAACTCTAAAGTTTCCTGTGAATTTTTTATTCAGCTCATAATCCGTACTGTCAGTGTGTGGGTGTAAATATCCAAGTTTGGTATCTTCATGAAGGAATGATTTTCCTAACATATTACTATTCGTGGCTTCAAAGATATGACAGTGTTGTATAAATAGAAGGGTAAAAAAAACGAATTGAGGTCTACCGCTTAACGTCCACCGTATTTCTTATGAATATGTGGCCAAATGACTTCTGTCGTTGTTCTTCTCTTACATTTTATCGGTGGTGGAGGGTTCGGCACTTCTTAGGTTATCTGAATCGTAACAAGAAGTGAAAGTAATGTGCTTTTCAAATGTTTCTAAAAGGTAATACCCATTTGTCTTATTAGACGGAAAAAAGCTTGAACGTGGTTAGATAGATCTAATTAAGGAAGGTTGGGTAAGACGTGTTTGCCTCAAAGGAGTGGCCCATTATTTGCTCACTGCAAAGTGCAGACACCTTGTCGGCGCGATCAGCGATTCGATACCTTCACATCAAAGCCATACTCCCCCAAATCTTGCTGAACTCCACATTGTAGTACCGAACTGGAAGTACATATTTATTTTCACTTCGAGATTCCGTCTGCTGCTTTGCTTTTTCTGCTTTGCTGGTCTGTTTTTTCGGGACGGTCCCTTCAATGATTCTGTGACATGAGTCAGCTCGAACTGGTTTGTAGTTCTACTTCTTTTTTTCCCAATTTATTAGGGAAGTACTGAGATTTTTTCCTATGGCGTAATATTTCTAAATGGCCTATCGCAAACAAAGTTAGGGATAGTGGTCGTAAATCAAAAAGCCATTATCCGGAGTGCCACAGTCTTTAATTCATGCCTCTGATTCCAATATTGCCGTAATAGATTGGAAAATATCATGTTGAGCTCTATTCTGTCCATCTTCCTTTTTAGGGACATTTCGTGGTAGTCCACGGTCAAAAGTTATGTAGTTTCGAATTTGAACTTTTTATTTTATAGCATATTTGTGCCTCTTATTGTCTTCAATAAAGCAGAAGATTCTGGAATTGCTGTCTTTTTTTGGTCGACAACCCTAGTCGCTGCGACACCCCAAACTGGATATGTTCAATACTCTTATTCCGCTTAACTAAACTGATGTACTGGCGGTGTAGGTATTATACTTAAGTATTAGGTTGGCAAAAGGTTTGCCCCATCTCTTATGTTCGGAAGCACACATGTGTGAATATATCTTCTTGTCTTCTATATGATCCTGACTTGAGCGCGAGCCTTGAAGCTTTCTCGCTTATGTAACGAATTGGATCAACAAATATTCGATGTATTGCCTGTCATTGGTTTTGAAGAAGTACTGCACATCCATATTACATGAGTTCCACCTCACCTCTCTTTCAACGGTTGGTTCTGCGTTGTAATGCTGGGAATAGAGCTTCCGAACAGTTTCATTCTGCTAAACGACGTAGCTTTTGCGTGTAGATGATAACAGCGACAAAAATTCTCAAATCCAACAGTTGCCAAAGTAATGTTCAGATTGATGCTACAAGAATGAGATTATAATCATTGTAGAATGAACATCACCGGGAGTCTTTTTCGGGCCAACTCCAAGATCGATTCACTGAGCTTTCCTATTGGAACTATTGTAGTAGATCTACCTTTCATCTCTAATGGTGATCCAGCCATATGCATCCTTTCTGTAAAATGAACAGGGGTTAAGCAGGCATCTGTAAGGCTAGATGTTCCACATCAATCTTGCAAATATAAAGGGTTGAAAAAGGTTCTTTCCAAACTAGGCGCAGATTTTGTAAGTACGAAAATTCTGCGGTGATTTCAGATTGTGCATATTCAAACACTCTAAGACATTAAGAGAGGGAATAAAATGGCCCCATTCGCCATTCGCGATCGACGACAACGATTGCTACAACCGGCTGACCAAGCAGTTTCTCAACCAAACATCCTTGCTATTCTTATTGTTAGTTCATTAAGGGTATATTCGATACCATTTCATAGCACGATCGAAAATTCCCATCACATTCCGTTTACAGGGACCTAATTTGGACTGGCGGTAACTCGAAGATATTGTAGCTCACTGAATTGTTGGAATATACTCACTTGTAGTGGACGAACTTGCAGTGTGTTTTTCACTGACGCCTTCTCAGCCTTATCTCTTTGTAATTATAGTCTCGTTAGCCACCACTCGAATGTGAAGAAAAGGATATTGAAAGCTCTGTTGCCCTATCTTATTGCTACTAACACGTTTTTCAGCGTACGGACTCATGCACATCCCACTTCCTTCCCTTATTGGTTACCTTGCTATGTCATATTGTCCATAGTATTCGTTATTAACACAACTACTTATTACGGATCTTTAAGCATTGCAAGAACATATTAGTCATTGCTGTGGAATCTGACCGCGCACACTCAACTACAATTCGAGGTGAAAATCCTCCACTCGACACAATTTGCAATGGTTCACTATCAATAGCCAAGTCATTCTTGCAAATTTTCTCAGACAGGCTTACCTGTGAAAGCTATCCGGATTGTTTTAAGGAGATTCTCGCTCGTGAGTGAGTATGTGAGCTTGACACTTCTCGACACCTCATATGTATCAGCTATTCGGAACTGTTTACGCAATTGCAGACGATTGAGGGGTAGGGATTTGTATACTCATCTGACGGCCACCATCTTACAGATAAATGCTGGCGTGAGGGCCTTCTTAAGTGAAGACGAAAATAAAAATTGCAGAGAATCCGTAGCGCAGATGTGTTGGCGTTTAGTGTTCAGTCGTGCCTGTTTTGAGAAATAGCCAGATTTCTAAATTAGGTGCTCCAGTGCGAGTCATGATTAACTATCTAGCGGACTGCTTTACTGATACTGATGGCTTGAATTCGGTTTCCAAGACTGAGAAGGAATGAAAATTTTTTCGGATCACCTTGTATATCCAGTGAGAGATGGATGTTCCCTTCAACCCAATGCTAGATGTAAGTGAGATCGCGGGTCTGAACTGATCCCTTGAAGAAGTAATGTTTCATCTCATCTATTTATTTGTCCAGGGCGGAGTGATGTCGTTTCAAGTGGCATACTATCACACGCGCATGGTTCCGGGATCGAATCCAGGCTCGACACCGGCGTAAGTCATTCGAACCTTCCATGAGGCTGTCAACTGGTACCAGACTCGGCTAGACCAATCAAGAACCATCGAAGGGTTGAGGGCTTCTCTGGGAGGACAAAAGCACTGACTGGCTGCCACCTCAAGTCATTATATAAACCACATACGCAGTCAAAACTCACTACGATTCTGACGGAAGTCGAAAACGGGGCCGCATCTGTCAGAAGGGAAAAGATTAACGTCCAAAGACATCGTCTTTTTCATCCTTTCCAACCTTAGTCAATGTCCTCAATCCTAGACCAGAGGTGATGAAAAATAGTATTATGTATTAGTTTCCTTCCCAGACAGTATGCACCATCAGAGTAACGATCCTATTTTGGCGTTGATTAATCCTTTATCCTTTATCCTTCAGTTACTGGGTGTGGTGCAGGTAAATCGAAATTGTCACTTCGCGGCGAGAGCGAAGTCGCGCACGAGGGAGTGTAGTAGAATAGAGCAAAAGCATTGCAGCAATTAATAAAAGTAGGAACAAAAGAAGCAACAATAGAGTCATTGCAAGAATACATATCGATCGAGCTGTACGAAGAGCGTTAGAACTGCAATAACGAGGCAACTAGCCCGCGACTGCCGCGCGCGGCGAATTAGCTGCAGGAAAGGCTGCTTTTATAGTCCGCCGGCCGGCCGACCGGCTAACTATGGAAGCAACCAAACCGATCCAGCTTCTCGTCTTACCTCTGATGCTAATATGTGGTATGGTCACTTGGTAAACTTTCCCGTACCCAGCAAATACTACATTTGTAGGGGTTGGGCTGACGTTCCTGTGTAGGCGTTGATTCCTGTCATTAATTGTTTACTACGCCGTTCGAATAGCTATTTTTGCAGCGATTATGGCACATAATAGTTTCTTATGCGCCCAATTGTCTCTCAGAAGCTTGACTGCACGACCAGATCTCAGCGCAGAGGATCTTGAAAGCACATCGCGCGGCAGCATAGGAATTATAGTATTATGTTGCGGTAGCCCAAGTCTACAACTCTGACCCTATCGTATGTTCCTTGAACTGATGAAAAGACTAAAAGCAGAAAATGAATGGGCAGTGACATTGCATATCCGGAAAACCATCCAACAGGTATCTTCTTTCGCTTAAAACTTTTCGCTATATATTTGCTTACTCTCGAGAAACTTTGTTGTTGATTTGCTCCGAATACCTGCTAAATCGAGAACCCTGCGTTGGCGTCCCATGGAAGAAGTTCGAGCACGTTTTAAGTCGTCATCGGATCACCCGGTCAGCAGTAAGCTTGAAGTGACGAATAAACAAGCCAAGATAAGCTTCTAGGCAGCTTTCGGGTTCATCTAGTGTTTGCGCAATGCGTAAGAAGATATCATCAAATCGGATCATAAATCGAACATTGAGATGTCCGATGTTATTTTCGATATGTCCAGATTTTATGCAGTGGATACTGATGAAATTTCAAGGATTGGTCCTTTTTTTTGAAATATCATCCTTCCCTTAGATAGCGCGAACAGCATTTGATTCGGTTCTCTTGTTTTGACCTAACAAGAATATTTCCTTGAAGGCACAGTTCACGATAAAAATGGTTCCTGAGATTTCCCTGTAGTATGAATTCGAGGCTCTTCGTTATACCATACCTGCCGTTATAGGGTCGAAAAACGTTTCAAATAGGGTACAATAAGGGGTCAAAGTTTGCATCGTGTGAGTGCCACTCCCATGATATACGAGTTTCTATGGCTTTGTAGTGGCTGCACTATCTGGAGGGACTGTCATGTTAGAACTTCAAACAACTTTTCATAACCCATGGCGGCAGTGAAAGGCAGTTTTGGACAATTTTCCTTGATGTGGTCATCTCTTTGCGTAATGGGAGCAAGCTAAGCCTCGTCCAAACACCCTTACATGCCATTAACGTCACGAACGACCTCCTTTTCCACTATTTTTGAAAAATCGTTGAGGTAGGCGATTCGTAATTTCCTTTGCCACCGATGTGCTCCTCTACATCAACATTTCCGCTTCTAAACCCAAGAAGATACCTCAAAATTATCGTGAACTGTACCTTTAGGTTCAAAATGAACCCTTTGAGAGCCTACATTAATGATTAGAGGTGGAATGGCTCTTGTTCATAGCGCCAGCGCAGGGCATTAGCAGTCTCAAATAGCAATCTCAGCGATTGGGTGAGGTCACTCTCCCAGACGGGGTAAGGAAAATAATTGATAGAATATTTGCAAATTCGACGTCGACGCTGAACCAGACTGTGTGATGGCAACCGTTCCGGNATTTTTGAAAAATCGTTGAGGTAGGCGATTCGTAATTTCCTTTGCCACCGATGTGCTCCTCTACATCAACACTTCCGCTTCTCAATCCAAAAAGGTACCTCAATATTATCGTGAACTGAACCTTTAGTTCAAAATGAGCTCTCTGAGAGCCTACATTAATGATTAGAGGTGGGATACTCTTATCATAGCGCCAGCGCAGGGCAATAGCAATCTCCAATAGCAATCTCAGCGATGAGGTCACTCTCCCAGACGGTGTAAGGAAAATAACTGATAGAATATTTGCAAATTCGACGTCGACGCTGAACCAGACTGTGTGATGGCAACCGTTCCGGCATGAAGTTTACCCTCAAATACGAATAACTGCCTCGTAGCGTATCCGTGAAGAAAACAAGCAATCCTCAAATGCTTCTGATCCTCTAATCGAACTAAAAAGCCAGCGTACAGCTTGGTGGAACCAGTTCTCGGCCTGCTTCTGCTAAATGGCGTGGCTTTCAGCATGCGTAATGCCTGAAGCTGTTAACGCAATCACGTCACGACATCTCCTTTCCCTCGTTGACGACATCTAATCCGCCGAACGTATCTATTTGTGAGTGCCGGCAGCCTTGAATAACATGGTGTTCCCGAAGTGATGAGAGGTAACGAGAGTCGTTGAGACACAGGCACAGGTTGCGCACCAGCCGACGGGTCCGCTGGTGGTGAGATTTTGCGCCACCCCCACTACCGCTGGCCGTCCGTCCCTCTATTATAGTATCGTCGTATCGTCAACAGTGGCCACCTCTACACGTAACGATCCGTGTGCGCGACGAGTTCGTGCCACAGCTTCGTCCTCATTTGCATGCGCCTCCGCCCCAACGGCTATTCACTTGAATACTTTACCGTTTACGGTCTAGTTCCTTCGTTTCTATCCTCCGGTGTGTCCTTGGCCAGTTCTTCCTCTGCTTCTCATGCTCGGTGAATCGAATCATTCTCTCGCCCAAATCTTCAGGCTGCTAAATGGTTTTTGCTATCACACTGATTGATGTATTGGCGGAGTCATTGTGATGCCTTTCTTTCTTCTTACCCTGCCATTTTCATTAATTCGCAAGCATACACTAGGATTTGGGATGTTTTACCCTTTGCAAGGGAACTTGTGAGGGGAAAGTGTGGTCAAAGCTCTTGACCATACCGTAGACATGACTTTTGTTGCATTGTATTACTAGATTTATATTTGTTTGAATGGTTTGTTCTCAGTGTGGGCTAAAGTGGTGTAGTGCCAAGTGTCGCCGCTACCTTGGCTGCTCTCCGAAGGTCATATCACAGACTGATATTGACAGAGGCAACTGATTCTAACATTTCTATGAGGTCGCTATTTTACATCAGATTCCCAAATTTGGATGTTGGCTGGCTTTCAAAAGGCATCGTAATCGTTAAGCATGCATTCGGAATCCACTATCATCCTGAAAAGTAATCAAATCGGGATCGATCAAAGCTTAAAACTGACTTTTTTCAATCCTTAAGTATCATGTTTGCTCCATCGTAGAAGTGCTTTGATGAGCACGAAAAGCCATCCATTAAATCTCCGATTGCCCAGCCAATAAGTGGACTCTAAGAACTAGCCTTTCCTCAGAGGACCGGTAACCGCGAAGAATTACATGCTCATTCATCTTTTACAGCTTTCAACTCCAGTTGTTGATTTCAGAGAGAGCTCTCCGTGTTCAAAAGCCTGGAGATTCTTTTGCTGTCTCGCTTTCTGTAGTTGCTCAGTTCCTCCGAAAAAGCTAACTTAAGTTTGAAATACTGCTTTTGAATTACTGTAGCCCTTAGTCCCTCTGTGAAATAGTACATATCTTTGTAGTTGAGGTGTGGAGATTAAGTTCACAGCGAAAAACGAACTCAATGTAACCGATCCGCATGTGGATTGTTGGCGTTTGCTTGAATATATATTGAATNGTTGCTCAGTTCCTCCGAAAAAGCTAACTTAAGTTTGAAATACTGCTTTTGAATTACTGTAGCCCTTAGTCCCTCTGTGAAATAGTACATATCTTTGTGTGGAGATTAAGTTCACAGTGAAAAACGAACTCAATGTAACCGATCCGCATGTGGATTGTTGGCGTTTGCTTGAATATATATTGAATGCCTGCGCAGTCGTTCTAAGCCAGATTTTCTTGTTGGTCATGCATTGAAACTCTTCCTCATGTTCCAAGCCACACAGTGATCGGTTATCTTGTGCATCAAGTGGTTTCGACCGCCAATATTCAATTTTCCTTTTTTTGACTGGAATTTTCGAATTTACGAATGAATCAAAAGTTATGATAGATTTGCTTTAATTCTAAGCTCATTACGCTTGCACTGATCATTCAGATTGGAGGTAGTCTTCTACAGAGTCAACCGAAAAGAGAACCATGTGCGTATCTGCTAGTAACATTCATTTCCACTGCGCTGTGACCACCACTTTGCCCAAAGTTCGGGGTAAAACTCAGGTCTCTAAGCATGACTAAGGCTCATTAATGCGAGAGAACTTGATGTAGACTGTTTAGTTCCAGCGTTCGTTCCTTTCCGAATTCACCATGCTTGACCCCATCTCTTCGAAGTCATTTCTGGAGTCATTCCTCTTTATGAGCGGCTCAATTCCATTTCGCAAAACCGCGACTGCTTTCCTATTTGGGCTAACAACCTTTCCGCGATAGCTTGAATGTGCGTGGAAAACGGAATTCGACTTTACCTGAAGATAGAATCGGACTTCATACCCATCTAGAGAACCCGATGGTTTGCGGATTCTGATCTCTTTGGTAGATTTCAGAGGATTTTATCAACGGATCCTCTGCTCATAAGGCCGTTCGTCTTCGAAAGTCCATCTTTATGACAAAATTTGTGATAAGCCATCACGGTAGTAGCAACTAGCAGTAAGCCTAGAAGATAGTGATTAAACTGGTAGCATTCGGATAGCGTCGATCATTATGTACACACCTTATTCGCCTTGGTGATCCATTCGATTGATAGATAAATAGGTTGAAGTCCCTGGCGTAGATAATGAAGGACGACCGATACATTGACCAAAAGCGATCATTCGAGAGCACTCATTGAATCTAAGAAATGTGGTGTAAGAGGCAAATTTCCGAAAGGGGTCATGACATCTATTCTACTTAGTACATCTTCGGTTCTATCGCTCTGTGTCATGAATTCCAAACCTGTCGGCAATGGACAAGTTACCCTCGTCTTGTTAGTATTATACAAGTACTCCTCTATATCTTTCCGACAGTGCAAGAAGATTCGTTTAAACCCTAGTACAGGGCTTGGTAGGGGCGTAGGTCGTTGAACGCTCATCTTCCATAACGGTGCAAGTTCCAATTTCCTATACCTTTTCGCAATATGACATACCGTTTCGTTCGACAGGGTGAGGCAGCTTTTCTTGCAAAGTTTATATTCTTGCTCACGACATCGTTCTAATGAGTTTTTTATAAACAATCTTTTGGTTTACTCTGAAGGGATCGTAGGCTTGCTCTTTTTCCTTCTAACGATTGATCGAATTCCGTTTTGACCAGTTTGAAATTTCTGCTTGGATCGCATGGATTACTCCAGTCCAGGGCTGCGGCGATTATCCGAAAAACTCGTATCGACGATTGACGTCTTTAGTTTGATGGGCGTGCTGCGGCGGATTGCTTGGGAACTGCCGACGAGCGAGGATAGGCGAATAAAGGGAAACATGGGAGGCCAATCTTTCTTTCTCAGTACTTACTACCATTAACTCTTTTAGGTCACAGTTCACGGTGATTTCGAGGTACCCTTTTCAAGCTGAAACGCGAAAGTATTAATTAATGTTAAAAATAAAGCATGCGTGGCTAAGAAAGAGAAAGAATTTGCCGATTACCCATCAAAAGAGTAGTGGAAGTAGAGGTTGTACGAGATGACCATGACGGTAATGGCATGGAAAAGGTATAGGATGAGATTTCAGCTGCTGCATTTACTCAAAAAACTGGCTGAATTGAACCAAAACTGTCCAAATCTTCCCTCCACTGTCACCATGGGTCACGACTTGTTGGTTACTCTGCGATGCCGTTGAAACTCGTTCGCCTTTGCTATGGTCATTTTTAACTTTTACAACACTCAATCTAGCCCATTTTCCGAAATGACAGTGCCACAGTGGTACAAGAGGGAGCTAAATCATTCCACGAGGTTATCCCCTGAACCATATTTATCGCGAACTTTACCTACAGAGCGAGAAGAGCCTTAGATGCACTCAGGGCTCAGCATTCTTCCTGTTCAGCTCGATTCGATCTGATCATTTAGGTACAGCAATTATATGTAGATCTCCCACGATGGGAACGACATAACTTCTGTGCAATACATAAAGATTACGGGCATATTCCCGTTTGCTCCTGTAGAGCTAATGTTTCCCCATCCACTTTAATTATCTTTGTACGAGAAGAAACCACAGCCTTTGGCACACGAAACGAGGAGTGATAGTCATCGCTCCCCGACGGAACGCCTTTTTCCTTTTCTTTTTCATGCTGTCCCAAGGCCAGGTCGACAATGACGATGACATTTCTGGGAAGCTCATTACTGTCACGAAAACTTGAAAGCGTAGCGTGAATATAATAGATGGAAGACAAGGCAGCCGCTCACATACTATTGTTTTCTACATGAAGAAGAAGTTATGCAGCGGTACGGTTCTCATTGGTCTTTCCCTTGAAGGGCGCTTAATTTAGATTCTTTTTCCAGTTGCGGTAAATATTTACATACGGCCTTTAATGAACCACCCATTGAGAGCAATAAGTTCTATTGATGACACGGACGGCTGCTTTTTTCTCATTTCCTTTCTTGACTCATTTCGTAGCTTAGGCATTCCGTACCCAGCAATGTACACAGAAGTGGTCTAGGTTAGCGTTTTTACAAGCCATAACCGCCCTACCAATGAAAATATTATTCCCCATTGCTTCTCTATCTAAGGAAGCTGCAGCTACTCTCGTGCTAGCCAGATAACCCTTACCTTCGATCGCAACGATGGCATCGACAAGAATCGAATCTGTACTGTTTAGTCACTCAAGGAATGACGGTTTTTTATCGGCTCGTTAAACTCAATATTATGGGTCCTTCACCATAATTGTCTCAATCCCCATGGGTTTGGTGTTCTCAGGTAAGCGCATCTTGATGAAGGAAAAACTAAAATAGCCGCTGGTCTTCTCAGACCAATTTCAATGGGATACCACCAATTTCTACAATATAATCCCCCACCTCAGTCGTCTTCGCCACTCCGCTTTGCACCGCTCATATTCATTACTAATTGTAAGGACCAGAGCTCTAATGTCATAGATATGAAGAAAAATTCGAAAATTAGGAATAGACTGCTGGATTTGATGGCAATTACTTTACAGCTATCATTATCATTCATTATCATCCACTATCAGCTCTGGTCCTTGCTCCTGTTATGGATAAAAGAACGATTCGAAGATCAAGAAAGCGCACTGCTGAAATTAACGGCAATTACCTCACAGTATCATTAACATTCATTATCATTTCCTATCGCTTTGTATCCTGAACACTGCGTTGGAAATGAAAAAAAAATTGGGATTTTTTTGTCAAATAAACATATGCACAGAAACATAAACATATGCACATTCACACCTATATACCGGTATCGGTATGTCGAAACGTATGGCATGGTATCAGCACTGCATTGGATTGTGGCTTGCACCAGAATCTTGAATAGGTCCTGATTAAAGCTCTTTTTTTTTTTTTGATAGAATGAGCGTGCATGTGAAAACGCTTGTTCTGATACAATTTTGTTTGTTTTTTAAAATTTGGCAAGATTTCGTAGATCCTATAAATTTTTGCATGTTCAGAAATGATAGTGTAATTTAATCGTTTCCTTGAATCCTTATTATAGAGAAAACGAGGATTCCTTTCATATTGTTCTCCTTGAAGAGAAGTCTTTTCGCAAAAGGTTTTTTAGTGACCAATAGCATGCCTTTCAAGTGGAAGTGCTCGACCCTTTCATAAAAACTGTTCGAGTGCAATAGTCCAGTCTTTACATAAGAAACATCATAAAAGTCGATTTTCAATGATTCGATAAATTTTCTGAGATCTCAAAGTGGCCGACTCTTCACCACTTTCTCTTTCCTCGGCTTTTTTGGAGACCGTGATTCAGAAATCCTTATTCGATCCCATTCAAAAGGGCGTCTTACGATGAAAGCTCTTCTTTTTGCATTTCATTAGAAGTTGTGCGGTGAACAAAACTTCGATTTTTTCACGCCATAGGTTAACATTGAAAAGGGAACAGGAAGACCAGAAAAAGGGAAGCTTAGCGTTAAGTATTCTTGTTTGTTTGTAGTTGGGAATATTCTTTGATCTATCCTACACGAATTGTGAAAAGGGGAAAGGGGAAAGGAGGAGGAGGGGAAGGGCGAATGGGAGGTGGAGTGGGGACTTGGAGTGATATCAATGTAAAGGTTTTTTAGACGAATGTTATGCAATGGTATCCATAAAATCAAGTTTTTTTTCTACATTTTCATCACCAATATTACCACCATTCATCACGTAATTAATTTTTTTTTACATTTCACTTTCTCTAATCATCAATAGCGCAGCCACTTTAGTAATTGCAAGAAGGATGGCGGGCGAGCATTCCCTCTTCGTTTTTGGGAAGGCTTGAGCTCCAATATTAGTACCAATTCCATAAATAGCAGTAATGAAGAAAAGAGCTTGGAAAGAAGTATTCATTTTCTTCGCTTTCGATTTCTGCCTATTTTTGAAAATGTTAAAGAAAAGGGGTGCTACATATTACGACATCGATTGGTACAATGTTCTACAACTTAAGAAGCAGATCCTAGGGGACCAAGTTGATGACTACCATGACTTTCCCCGATCACAATGATTTTTTTCTAGCAAGAATCGTCTCCATTCAGTTCCTGGGTTACACAAGCCACCGATGACGAGTAGTTGCGCTTCCTAGTTGAAGCAATTTTCAGTAGATTTTCAAAGTCGATGCTTTTTAGTGAATATCCCGTAATTCGCATGGTTGTATGTCATCATCTGTGAACGAATAAATTCAAAATCTTCTGTCTCCCTCTGCTAACAACTCAACTTCGCTTGAAAACCATTTCATCAATTCGACATCCATCTGTGAATGACTTTGAATTCGTTCACCAATTCTTGCTCTCTTTCCATCTGCGTAGCTCTTTAAACTTCCGTTTTTCTATTTAGAATTGCATAGCGACAAGAATCTTCAGGAATCTAGGACGGCCTACATGGTGAGACGTTTTTAATAAAATGGAGATATGCACTACAAATTCGTCTACGACGAGTCTCAATGTGGAAACGGTAAGTAACTCCCGATTGTGTTCAATTCAAACTTCAAAGCCGTATAGACTTTTCATTTGATTCATGAAGCAGATAAATCAAGCGGTTTTGAAACCACCTGAGTCGTAATTCGTTCCAATGACTCTGAGAATGTTTCTTTTTTAATGGAAAAGAGTGCTCTTGCCGATATAAAATTGCTTCTGAATGTTGAAGATCTTCATCTTCATGAAGGAGTGCCTTTACTTTCTCTAATTTTCCGTTGCTTTCCTTTTGTACTTATCCACTTAGGCTGCATTTAGCAGTTTCCGCGAATCTGTGCGTAAGGGACTTCCTTTATCTCCACATTTTTTGAATCTATCCTGAGACCTAAAAATAAGACCGCAAGCCATCGTAAAACAAGTTAAGTACTCAACATGAGGCTGCGAAAGCACCTGTAACTGAAGACCATCTTGAAAGCATCCACAATGTTTTCGCCCTTAGCTTTCCACATTTCACGGGCTGTTTTGTATGGGTCCATTCACCCGCAGAAAATAACATGAGTGAAGGTGAATCTCGCTTCTCCATGGAGCATATTAAGGTAAACTGAAATGAAGAGGAAGGAAAGTAAAGGAAGTAACTGCTCAAATAGGCGTGTGAGAAAGAATGACTCACAGCGAGTCTTCC
This sequence comes from Haemonchus placei, assembly GCA_900617895.1. NCBI lineage: Eukaryota > Metazoa > Nematoda > Chromadorea > Rhabditida > Trichostrongylidae > Haemonchus > Haemonchus placei. Next base: position 69,083 of record UZAF01016359.1, on the reverse strand, counting down.
ATTGCTCTGGATTTGATCATCTGTAAGCAATCTTGTACGGGTAAACAAAACACTAATCTGTACATCGATCAGCGCAGTTCAGCTCCTTGACTGGGACGCATTAACCCCTCCAGATATCACCACATTTTTTATCTAGGAAGTTGATTGAGTAGTACATTCTGGAGGGTCGAGCAACGCCCCCCAACATCATCCTTTTCTCAATTTTTGCCCTCAAAATCTGATTTCTACAAATCCACGGTGAAACTGTTCTGTTATAGTAACCTAGGTGGAAATTCTTGCGTATTCGAGGAACAGTTGATCAAATGAATTCTGTCCAATTGAATTGCTGAACCGGAAACACTCTTTTTCTCGCATCCATTCTTAAGTGCAGTTCTCTTTTTGCTGATTTCATATTAAATATCTTATTCTTTCCCTAAATATACAGTGAGGGATTTTACAAAGTCTGAATTTTAATGTGAGATTTTGATTTTTTCTTATAGAAGGGAGGTGGTTAAGCTCTTGAATATGCATTTTCCAAAATTTAGATGTAGTGCTTTCAGGACAGTATCACTAGTCAAGGAAAAAAGATTTTGAAAGAAGGAGGAGTGCAGATGACATCACTGACAACACTTCTCAGTCATCATCGTTACCTGTTCCTTTACCACGACACTCTCGTAATTTCAAAGCAAAAGTAAGTCGAAAATGTAAAGTAAAGAGAAAGAAAAAGCGTTTTGTATGGTCCCATTACTCTAATTAGGTGTCTACCTAACGCTCTTGAGTGAGTGCAAGGAAAATGAAAAAAGTAACAAAAATTTGCTCGAGTTTCGCTACGATAAGCTGTGCTACCTTCTTGATTGTTCAAGCTCAGTTTGGGCAAGAAGGATTGGNTGGTCCCATTACTCTAATTAGGCGTCTACCTAACGCTCTTGAGTGAGTGCAATGAAAATGAAAAAAGTAACAAAAATTTGCTCGAGTTTCGCTACGATAAGCTGTGCAACCTTCTTGATTGTTCAAGCTTAGTTTGGGCAAGAAGGATTGGTTGATGAGATTTATTTTCATCACTTACAACTGAAGAGAAAAGTGATGGTTTTTCACCAAAGGCTCTTAACAGAGGCTAACATCTTTTGGATGAGTNAGTGCATTAGCCTTTTGAATAAATGAAAGCTCAAAGGCGAGACTATCGTCAGTTGGATCACCACTTGGGCGGCTACTACATTTCTGCTATTTTGGGGCAATAACTGGCTCGAGAATGATTGATTACGGTCATCACTGTTCTTTCAAGTATTATAAGATTTTAGTGATAGTGTAGCAGTGATGAGAACTTACCAATAGTTTTTCCTTTCAAAAAATGTATCCTGTGTATGAAAAAGTCTTATCTCTTCAGTGTCCGCACAAGCCGCCCATTCTGTGTAATGTTAGGCCCGTAGTAGTCATCCATTCTTTTTGGCCTAAAAACCATCTTTTTCGTCAAAATATTCTTTGAACAAAGCTGAAGCACCTCCTCATGATGATCCCTTACACCAGTCATGTCATTTGATATAAAACACTGCTGAAGTCTACTACTGACTACTACTGGGTCGCTTGATTCTGTTCAGGGCACGGATGTATTTGCAATGTCGGTCAAGTAATATATCGGAATGAAGTTGGCCAGTCTCATTTCAGAAAGGGGCACCAAGCGACTCTCAGATCGCAAGGATTAAGAGGATTGCGGAACTGAAGATTGCCGAAATTGTCACGGATTGTCGATAGTACATACTCTGACACTCCTCCACCTTGACCTTTCTTTTTTTCACGAATCGCACTGGCTCGCTCAAGAACTTCTTTTTGAGTGTTATTCCATCACAGACGAAGGGTGTTATCTCAATGACAACCAAGATTGTCGAAGTGATCTCCTCTTCTCCACTCGCCTTCTTCAGTGCGGCGGTCCAAGGGAAAGCTCTATGCCAGCCCAGAGCGTTGTGTGATTTCANATTTCAGAGGTGCATGCAGTTATAAGCTGAAGGAAAAACTGCGTCTGAATCGTGTATGGGTGGCATCGTCGAACTCGGCAGACTCCTTCCTGATCGGATGGCCGTTTTGTAATTACCTTGTGCATTTCAGGTAGGCTTATACTTTTTGAGCCGAGTTCTTCTGCGGATTTATGTTGTTTCCGTACTTTTTTCATACGTTTTTACCTTTGTCTGACTGCCGGTCGTTACTGGGCACATTACGCGAAGTATGTCTTCATATGGCACCGATGCGTGATGTGGAGAAACAATAAAAGTCAGCTGTTGGAATCAAAACAAAATTAAACGTACCTTGAGGGGTATAGGATAGTCCTAAAATGAGAAAAGGATGGCCCCTGAGAAATGAGGTCATCAGTAGGATTACCACCTTTTCAAAAGGGTTTGAAAAGACTCCTATTCCATGTGATTATGTATTTTTCTTTGATATTTCGCAGCGACAGCCATGCAAGGCAGCAGTAATCGTTCAAGCGCACACCACTTTTGGGAACCAGTTAATACCCCGAATAGGACAAAATAACTTGGCAAAATAATGCTAAGTAAGGAAACATAGCGTAGCAAACTTAGAATTCTTACCTTTTCTGTCGCGATTTCGCAGAAATTCGTAATCGAGAATTGAAAAATTGAGACCAAAGTATCGGAGTGTCTGAAATTCCAAGTTTTGTCTTGTAGCTTGCTAGCCATGTGAAAATGCTATGTAGAAGAATCCTGAGTAGGTACAAATGAGTGATGAGCAACAGCGTGGTCCTAAATTACCCGAATTCTATGGTCTTCATTGAAGGGCTCTCCGAACGCTGACCTCAGTGGTTGTTGAGAGGCGAGAAACTATTTAAATCAAAAGTCACAGGAATGACAGCTCTTTATAAGAAAACTGAAACACACCTTACCGAGTTTCCCGTCTTCTACCAACATGGCTTGGTCATCGTCGTCTTCCCCATGATGCACTGTTACCTTTTAAATGCGCCTATTTCTCCAGCTGTACATGATCTTTCTACTATACACATAATTAACTAGAGCACCGGCAGTTCTTTAAGGAGTCGTAGCGAAAAAGAGGAATGGTACGAGTTGTTCTCCTATTGTGTTCAACAGTGCCTTCGACCACTTTCGACCACAATTGCAATGGACATTAACGTGCGAGGAAGGAAGCAGGTAACATTCTTTCTTCCTGAATCGCTTTTGAATTAGCTCACTTGTCATATTCACAATTTCATAGCTAAATAGCTTTATCAATAAATCCTCTTATCAAGAGATTCCATTAAATGTTTCCCTTGATCCACTGAGTCCTTTTCCCCCAATGTTTCAGTAGGTAACATCGCTACGTTCAGGTGATTCGTCGTCGCATCGACAATGGCAAAAAAAGTGGTGAGCTGGTAATGGAGACAGCGGCCGACCTTGGGTTGTCACACACTTCTTACGAACTGAGGCTTGTCGTCGGTGAGTACAACTACTCTAGCCACTAATAAGTAGTAATCGTCCTTGAACTAGTGTACGGTACAATATGGCTGTCGTTTCAGGAGAGGGATCGGGAAAAACTTTACAAGGACCGGAGAACGTATATGTTGTCATAATGAGTGAGATTGAAAGACAAGGCATACGGTAAGTGGCAGTCAGGGAAATTGGCAAAGCTTCTATTTCATCAGTACGATTCTTCAGTTGAAGGACATTGTTTCCCAATCAACAGATCACCGATTTTTAAAGTCACAGTTCACGATAATTTTGAGGTTCCTTTCCAGTTTGAAAAGTGGAAGTGTAGATGTAGGGCGGTGCATCGATGGCGAAGGAATTGAGGAAATTCGCTTATCTAGAAAGCTTTTTAAAAGTAATGGAAACAGAGGTGTATGAGATTAACATGACGAGAATGGCATGTAAGACGTGATTGGCGAGATTTCACTTGCTCCAGCTACACAAAGAGCTGATTATATTGAGCCAAAATGGGTTATGACGAGTTGTTTGAACTTCCTACATTAATTATATCTATTCCATCAAATCATGGAAAGGCACCGTTTTTCCGCTTGATCTCTATCTTATCATATATTGCTTGCAACCCAGAAAGGTCCGATTTCGGATTAGCCTGGTTTCGAATTATCTTCTGGCCTCGCTACTCGGTTCTCGCTTAAGAGAAGAATCGCTGCTGAAAACGGCTTCATCTCGGTTTTCACTGTAGCAACTTTTTTGCTTTCAGGCTGTCGGATAGCCAGCGGCAGTCGTTGGATGCTTGCCCGATCGCTAACGCTCGGCTGATCCTTTCGAACATCAAATCATCGAAGAGTTCGTCACCTATGCAGATCGTGAACAATATAAAGTTTGTTGTAATTTCTCTTGCCACAAAGTTTCCAACTCTCAACGGGTGCACAGGACTCATTTTCTTCTTTCCCATACTTTTGACTCCTGAGCTGACGCGAGCAATGCCGAATTGACACCCGTAGTGGGGGTCTCGAATGTAGAGTAAGGAGATATGGCCATAAAACCACCCTTACAACTGACGTTTTATTCTGACATTCTGTGTAGGAACCTCTTTCGACTGCATTCGTCCATCGATTACTTTTAGGAAACGTGTACTGCAACGTAGTGATTCTCGTGGGATATTTGGACGTGAATTAGATGGTCCCACTCCTCCACAACCGGTCATGAGTATTGTCGACCATCTGAGGATGCATGGCTATGACATGGAAGGAGTGTTCAGGTAAACTAGTTTGTCTGTTTCTCGTCTTACTAGACCCACTGGCAACGTCGTTATACAGTATATCTTGGGACTAGATGCCATAATGGTGATCGAATTAGCGGATGAACCCTTTTGTCACGACGGACCTGCCACACTTTCACCTTGATGTTGATCTATGGCATGTTAGAAACCCTTTCTTCGGTATCACACCCTCGACGATGACCTTTCACTTATCACCCGGTTAGAGGTAGAATAAGATAAATAGTTGCGCGAAATGCCTCCTCCGTTCACAGCGAGGTGCCAGAGCTGCAATGCAGGGCACCCAGGGAGCATACGTTTCCGATGTCGTCACTGAACTTCCAGAACCCTCTCACATAAACAGACCCCTCATCATCCTACTGCAATGAACGAAGGTTCATCAAATTCGTACAGGAACATATAGGATCTTCGTAGTCATATCCCGAGGACAGTAAAAGAAAATTATTGAAGGGTAAAAGCTCATGACTTCTGAGCATTAGCGGAGTTCTATTTAATGACTATGCCTGAGCCAATCAAGCCTTCCATCCCTCCAGCGTCCTTTATTTGGTACCAGGCTCTTATGGGAGGATAAAATCGCTGATTTGTACATTGGCTGGCCGCCGCGGTTAATTGTATAGGGAAAGAACATAGGCATTTCACCGCTATGTTTTGGGATAGAAGTTATATGCGAGTGCACATCAGACGGGATCGATTAAGGCCCGAAGACTATCCTTTTTGCCCTTTAACCTGAGAGAATTTCTTCATACCTGAATCAGAGGGGTTGAAAATTGGATCTATGTATTCGTTCCCTTCTTAGTCATTATGTCACCTCAGAGTAACGTTCCCATTACCTCGTTCAGCTTATACCGGGTTTTTGTTTCTGTTTCTTTTTATAGCTCAAATGAGCGGTAATATTCGAACCTGAATTTGATTTGAAGACAGGAGTTAGGAATAAAAAATATGATCAATCAAATTATTACTTCCCTTGGTTTTCAGAAAATCTCCAAAGCAGAGTACTCTAAGAGAATGCCGGTCAGAAATCGAACGTGGACTCGTTCCCGACTACAAAAAGTATGGAACACACGTGCTCGCATCTGTTTTAAAAGTAAGTTTTCCCAACGCTCTCACCAGAACTTGTTTTCAACTCCGAGAACTAGAAGTCATTTCTTTTTGGTGACATCATGAACTTCATTATGACCTGGGTAACGGAACTTCTCCCCGAATGCCCACGGCCTGCGGCAGTGGTTACGCGGCGATTCTCTGTACCCTTCCACTGGGAACTCGAATCTTTCCCTCCCTTTACAACGCGCGATCGCGTGCGGCGAACACGACGCCGTCGGGGAGGAGATACCAGACCTTGATTACCTTATGGCGACATGAGGTAATCATGAGCCATACCATGAATCAGCTTGAGAAACTGGATGTTGTTCTCAAAACTATATGAATAATAAGAGTAATTAGCAAACTGTAGTGCGCTTCCCACATACTCTCTGTTCATTTTCCGAAAGGAGGATTTTAGTAGTAGGGATGATGTTGGAAATTATATCGAACATTATTGTTGTAGCAGACTCCTGAAGGAGGCAAACAAGGCAAATGACACTTCAAAGAATAAGAAGCGGGTTTAAGATTAATTTTGTATTCACAGGAGAAGCTTGTTCCTTCATCACTAGAAGCTCTTTATGTTGCCACATGTGATTATTCGAATGTTTCAGGACTATCTAAGAAGCATCCCGGGTAAAATATTGCTCAGCGGCAACTACGATCTGTGGATCAAAGAGGTGGTGGACGAGGCAGACCATGAGAAAAAGGTTCGAGTGATAAGCAATTATCTGACTTGAAATTACTTCTTAGTCTTATTACAATGAAGAAAAAATTCCAAAGTGATTTTCATTCACAGATTGCTGCCTGTAAGACACTTCTGGGAATTCTGCCCAAAGCACATGCCATTCTGCTCACCAACGTACTCAAGCTGCTCAACAAAATAGCCAGTTCTCCCAGTTCTAAGATGACTGCATCGGCGTTGTCAGTATGTCTGGCACCAAGCTTTCTGGAAAGTTCTGGTAAGTAAACCTTGCTGAAATGAGGAATTCATCAAAAAGAACAACATGAAAGCAGTGCGATCATTATTTTATGAAGAGGTTCAACCAACTTCAGATGAGAAAGTGTTTAATAGATCTATAATCACTGATGGAACCTTTTGAAGACTGTGCAAAATTAAGAAGATGTCCTAACGGAATCAGGAAAAATGATTCTCTAGTTATCCGCTGCTGCTGAACCCCATCAAATGCTTCACAGTGGCACACACATGACACTTGTCATTACCGGCTGTACGGTCCACCACAGCCTTCTATCCCTTTCGGATAGGGCCAGAAAATTTGCGCTTTTTTTTCATATTCTGCCTATTACCTTTTATTTATTGTGTATGCTCTGATGGCAAAGGTGTTGGCATAGGGCCCATTATCACACCACTGTTCATGAGTTCGCATCCAGGACCGATATCCGCTTAAGCCAACCAATACTTTCATCCCTCCGGGGTCGGTTAATTGGTACCGGCCTTGTCTGGGAGGATAAAAGCACTGTCTTGACATCGGCTGGCCACCGCATTCAATACGCCATTACGATTTTGACTGGGAGTCGAGTGCGGGGAGCATCCCCCAAACGCAATTTATGAAACCCCTAAGGCTTATCCTTTTTGTAAGCTGGAAATACATAATTCTTATCAAAAAAATTGGCGACGACGTCTCCACATTAGTTGCCATCTGAAGCAACGTAACCTGTAACCCACTTTTAAGAAATGGCCGTATTCTCTTGAAAAGCTTTTGTTTACGTTAGCCAAGTGGATTATTTTCAATATCCCACGCATAACGATAAGGAGATATGATATTGTTTATCGCTCACTGATGACGACCTCATTATCACTAGTTCGTTTTCATTTTCGGGCATATGTACCCGTAAACAACCGAGGATTTAGGTCACCAATGACACAATAATCTGCTCGACGGAACGGACCCGATTCCATGTAGATACAATGAATTCGAAATGCACGCTGAAATGCTTTAGGGAGGCAAAAGAATAAACATAAAGATAGCAAAGTGAAAATTTTAAGTGGTACTAGGGTTGCCAGTAAAAAAAGAGGAGCTCGATCAAAGTCTTACTTTAATTTTGAGCGGTTTCATTCGGATTGTTTCTCATCATACCCTGTATTTTTCAACAGTTTTATGTTTTCGTTTTGTTAGTGTCGGTGAGAATTCGGTAAATCAAATCGTACCTAAATGACAGAGATAGTCATCTCACAAGTACGGCGAGTTGCGAGTGAAAATTTGACCTCGGACGAGACTCGAACCCGTACTTGTGCTTTCCAAGCACCGTGCTCTTTATCTCTACTTACACTTCCGAGGCCCTACTTGCCCTCGCCTTCCCAAGGGCTTATGTGCCATTATCAAGTAGATTTTTNTTTTTGCCCGTAACTAGCCATCCTTGCGAAAATTTTGCATGGCTACTGCGGCGAAATAGCAGCAGTCAAGCAGAGCATGAAGTCTAGATGATTATCTTTATTGCCAACCACGTATAAAATATATGCCGATTATTAGGAATTAGATTCACTCGATTCAGTTTAGCTGTAGTCAATCATTTGAGGGCTTACTGGAAACTGTGGACCGTGTTCGAATTCCATTCGGACTCGATTTCCCATGAGGATCCATTGATTAGAAAAATCCTCATAGATATCTCAAATTACGAATGCAACATTCCAAAAGATTAACGACAGTTGAAAATCGTGTAGGACGAGGAATGCAAGCATCACGTTTTCAGCTCAATCATCTGATCCGCTGGAAAGTGGCAAGAAGATCCCATTACTGGTCGAGTTCTTGATCTTGAATGCATCAGAAGTGATGCCACCGGGATTCAATTCCGACAATATCTTCTCCATCTTGAATTCAGTACGTCCTCTTTTCTAATTGTCTATTTTGTTTACTTTCCGCTACTTTCCTCACTTATTTTTACTTTTATGGAAATAGAACATTATCTGGAACACGTACAGGTACTGCACTTGTGCCAAAGTACATTTGTTGTGCAGGTTATCCTGAACAGTTTCATCTGATGCAGTGAACAGATGACAGTATCGTATTGCTAGTGATCAAGCAATAGCTCTACGCTGTTTTTTTGGCTACATAGAAAATTTTGTAAGAAAATCAGGGGACATACTTGGGATTTTTGGATCCCCATGATTTTTTGCAATATCTTTTGTCGTCCTGGATAATCTGAAGTCGTAACATCATTCGAGGAAATCATCATACTGGAATTCACCAAAAAATTTTATGAACAGAAGAAAATAGAAAAAGTCATCTCTACGGAAAATTTTGCTGGTAGCCCATGAGTCTGATTTTGTTATGTAATTAGGACTTCTCTAGCTCACTGCAGCTTTGCTTTCCTAATGGTTTAATGTTTTTATTAGGGTAACATCTACCCAGTAACGACAAAAGCGTATCACATTCAAAGATGCGCACCTAATTTTGACGCATTTCCTCTCTACCCGTTACATCCTTTCCTGTTGCTTCTAAGACTTCCCGCCAATGTTTCCGGATCAGCCTGTATGTAATTGTATAGTGCAAACACTGCACATCTACGGTCAAAACAACAAGTGCAGCAAATTCAGCAATGTTATTTATCCTTTTCTGTAGCATATGACCTCTGTTTTTGCCCCATTCCATGAAGCGTCTGTAGGAACTGTACTACCGACTTTATGGTAGCAACTATTAGGGCATGGACATGCCGAAAATTTCGGGGTGATAGAACTGAATGGACGCCATAAATGGCGCGGCTAGGTTCGTGGCGTTTAGGACGACTTTGGCACCTATCATTGGGGCGCAAACTTGAAGTGGAGTTCATTAGTATGGTCAGCTGATCCTGCCAATCTACTCTACTTCAAAGTTGGGCCCCATGGTAGGCGTTAAAGTCGTTTGAGTCGCCACGAATTTCGCCAGGCGATTTGCCGCGTCCATCCAGTTCTGGGTGAATGTACTCATAACCAAAATTTTGAAATAGTACATTTTTCTCGCTGCATTTTTGTAGCAGCTTCTATGGGGTTTCTCGGTAAGGGCGCTACCCTCACATATGCATATACGCATATCCATCTGCCTCTTCCTTGCTTATATTTACGAGTTCGAGTCTGCCCACTCCGCCCCTGAAACCCATTAAAACTTGTGTAAAGCATATTACCTTTGAATCCGTTCTGAGCGGTTCTATGCACACCTCCTTACAAACCTGAAACAAAAAGTTCTAAGGTAAATCTCGATTTGGTAAATTGATCGATATGTCATGCATTCTCGTGATGTATTATATGAGCAGTTTCCTTTTATAGTAATTCTATATGAGTATCCATAAAATACCGATACAACTCGGGACTACCATGAAATTTTTGTTGTACAACCTTAGACTTCAGTTAATCTAGTACTCTGATGTGTCTAACCATGCCAGTAATGATTGCTTTTTCTCAACTATTACCGATGTAGCATTGTCCAACTCCATTACTATGATCCCTTGTAACCTTGAACGCTAGAGGCCTATAGCGACGAAAGTGCTTGGGGATTAAACCCACCCGCAAACATATTAACTTACTCTACAGCGGGTCGTAGTGATAAGTTAAAAATTCGATGATTTAGGTTGATCATAATGCCAATCACTTATGCAGCCCTGAACCGACATGTTCCGACGATGAGGGCTCGCAGCGAACTCCGATCATCGAAGAAGTTGACGGAGGTAGGCATCACAGTATTCAATGGGCTCATGATTGTCGCGACAGAATATTCTTTTTCAGATCAGTTGCTGTCCTCGAGCGATTTTAAGGACGACTTGCCATCTGATAAACCTCCGAGATTTTTGGAAGTAATTCATGAGAATGAAGGTGTAAGTGGAATCGTGACTTACGACTGAGATTTTTCACCCAAGCTTTGAATTTATAAGAGTCTGAGCATGAATCCAACACTTGGCACTTGCCATGTCCACAACCTACATACATGCCTAATCCTGTATCAGGGCATGCCTTGCAATTGTATAACCATAGCGGTTCAAATCATCGCATGGGCAGTGCATTAGAAAGCATATCTGTACGGATATCGCTGTATTGTATTGGCTTAATAAGGGTGGGTTCTCCCTCTGAGAACGACGGCTCCATCAATTGGATTCAGTGGATACCTTAAGTGTTTCACAGTCTTCCTTCTTCGTAGCTTTCTGGAAGGTTCTCATTCTCTAAGTGCTTCAAAGTAGCGGTTCATATCTATCTGTTCGTTCTTCAAAAAATCAGCGCCTGAATCTCAAAACTTTCATTTAAGGTTCTTTCATTTTCTGATTCCGACGATGAAGTCGAACCTATCCGACGGCCATTGTCGCGCGCATCATTTCGCTCTGAAACGTTACGTCAGCAGACTGGCGACACCCTCACGAAAGAGGTCAGATTGTTTGATAAAGATTAGGTGAATTCTGCATGGGAAGCCATCAGGTTTATTTTACAGGAAGTACTCCCAGAGAAATCCGTGTCAAACCAGTTGGTTGACGAGCGAAAACAGCCAGATACACCAAGATCTCCATGCCTGAAAAGGATACATTTCCAACGGAAGGTTGTTCTGAACATATTTCTTGAACAGCGTTCATACCTAAGATTCGAGATTGTGAAATGCGTTTGTTACGACCATGACTTACATGCGGCGCATCTACCGACTATGTCAGCGTCGAGGATTTCATACTTTACGCACTGCTCGTTCCCACACACTTCAAACCGTTGTATTTTGAGATGCTTAGTTGCAAATATGTTTCTGTCAAAAGGGGTTAGCAGCAAGCAGCTACCTCATTATCCAGTTAGCCCCAATTTATTCTGCTATACAGCTTTTTTGTTGAGGTAGGGTAAGTAGAAAGGCTTTGCGGAAGTACTCGATGACGACCATGGCTGTTTGTGCTCTCGAATCGCAAGATCCGAACGCTGGCTTAACTATCCAGCGGTTACGCTTTTTCAAAGGCATGTTTCTAGCAAGAGCAAGTCCAGCAGAGAAGTAGCGAGCTGTTCAAGTTCGATGCTCTACACGAAATCAAACCTGATCGCACAAGAGATGAGAAATGTGTGGTGGGTTCCTTTTTCTAACTCGCCTGCAACTAGGAGCAATGGCTTTCTACAGAGTGAAAGCCTAGCTGGCAAGAAGAAATGATTTCTCTCTGTTTTCTCTTTGTATTTTTTTGTGATTCATCGACTTTCATTTAAACTTCTGCAGCACGGTCTTCTATGAAAGGTTGGTTACTAGCGCAGTACTCGTTAGGAGCTTAAGTTTGGACTTCATACTATTGTAAAAGGAAGAAAAGTTTATTTCAGGAAGAACCACCTTCGCGAAAAGAGTCACGAGAAGAAGCTACTCAGACGCCTGACTGTGGTCTACCACGAATCGGCGATTGCCACTCCCGTTTCCCTGCATTTCGCGGATCTGTCACACATTCTCAGGAAGTTGGTCGAGCTAAAAATTCACCAAAGGATTCAGGACTTAGTAAGCAGAACTTCCAGGTCAGCGATTTTGGGTCAGCTCGTAAAGCTGATGCAATCGTTGAGCCCCAGTTGCGTGCGCCCTCAAAAGAAGGAAATCGCAGTGATGAACCACAAAAACCCACTGTACATGTTCATCCGTTTACGCCAGACGTACCGTCCCAAGAGCCGATCCTTCGAACTATAACAGGTAATGGTGAACTCAGGTCTTCAATAGCTTTTGTTTATCTATTGCAATCGTCCTGTCTTTGTGAGTTGTTCTAAGAGATGCTGTACTGCTATTAATTAATTTTTAACAATGTATAAAACAAACATTGAATCTGGATCTCTGTTTTGCTCCACCCATTAGCTGTTTATTCTGCACAGCCAGAAGTAACGCGATCGCCTTGGTGCCAACGCTCCGTAAACAGCTCTCTAGCTTTGACAAGGCATACCTTGGATGTAAAGCAGTAGAGAGCATAGGCCTGATAACAACAAAGCCTTAGATTGGTACCAGCAAACATAATGCTTCCTTAATTCTGTTAACGTTGACGAGTCTCCCCAATTCGTCTATCAACTCTTCAAGAAAGAACAACCAATAAAAGGATAGAGGGAACGAGACATCACCTTGACCGTTCCCTGAATACTTTTCTACCACGTTGCCGCGTTAAGTAACTTCGGCAGCCCCTTACACATCTTGCAGTTCCGCTATCTTTATTAGGAAAACTTCGAACGTATGAACAGGATGTTCATGCAGGAAGAGAGGAGGGTATCATCGTGTTTGGGTTAAGAAATATGCAACGTGTTCTTAAATGATAAAGACCTGTCAGAAGCATTGGAAATTTATGAGTCTCATATTTTTTATTTTATATTATTTTTATTTTATATTTTCAGAACGTCTACAAAGCCTTCGTGACAACCAGCTAGACGTCAACAGCTCTCCACGACTGTCTCGAAGATCCTTTCCTGCTCCAGATGAGCGGATTCGGTTCAGGGATTCATTCATTGACGTCCTCGAATCGCCCCGCCTTATAAGGAGGTCTTATGAACCTGAGCCATCACCAATGGCTTCTCGACGATCAGTGGTGGACAATCGCGTCTTACATGAAGACTTATACAGCCCTTTGCACAAGTCTCAGGACTTTTCTTTTCGATCAGATTCGGTTCCCAAGTACTGCGATCCACATATCATCACAGAACGGTTTTCCTCATACTGCATTGAGCCGCCTGTTGGTGAGTTTAATGGTTCAGGTTGCGTATCAAACTGCAATGCAAGAGTCTCTGTTCAGATGAACAGCTCAGAAAGGCGGCACCATTGAAACGAGTGGAAATCGTACGAACAGGGTCCCAACGGGAGGACAAAACTTCTTCTGCCATCCAAAAGGATATTCAGAGGTAATTGAATCTCTCTGTTTGTAGTTCATGTTCATGCAATCTAAAAAGGTAATGGGGTGCAGGCTGGCATCCCGAACACAATTCCTTATAGAGCCCTAAAACAATGAATTTGTCAAGTCTCGAGCAACACAGGCGTACATTAAATTAACATGGGGAGGATACTTGGATTGTAAGTACAGTGGTTTACAAACGGGAGTTGTACCAACATTAGATGTTCGATTCAGAGGAATGAAAATTCAGTACGGCACTTAAGTCTTACAAAAACTCACCATAGAACAAAGTGCATGGGTCGCAGAATTTTACAAACAAGATGTTTCCGTTTATGACAGAATCCTATACATTCGAATACACAACTCTCCACCCACCACGTATACGACGCATCGAACGGGCCTTCGGCAGCAGACGGGAAGGGTACTGGGTAGAAAGGAAGTCAGATTTCCATGATGCGCACCTGCTCGAGCCAGCACCCATAGCCGCGATTACTGTAGGACCAACGTGCTGTATCGAACTTCCGTTCTTGTAGATGTAGGCAAGTTCGGTCTGCTGTTGGGTTTTTGCTGCGATTCAGGTTCATTAATCGCTCTCAAAGCATTATCAAGATCAATCGAGTGAGGCCAAAACTTTATTTTACGCAGCTGCTGAAGTTGCTTACACGTAGTGGGTACCTATAGGGGGATGTGAGAGTTCATCATCCACAGAATCGAGGTGCCAGGCTACTACGTTGTACCCACATTCCACTGCTTTCCGGCTCAAACATTACCTTCAAATAGTTGAAGCATTAGGTTTTAGCTTCCTCGAATGTGAGACTTGAATTGAGGTAGCGATGATTCAGAGCTGCATCAGTGAAATCTGTACGACGCGCTGACGCTTGCGTGGGCATGGATTCACTGGAAATCAATTGGAGTGTACGACAACTGAAAACTCTGTTCCAAGATAAGCGAGCTCCCTCCATTAATACTGACTACACAACAAGTTAACCGTTGAGTCGCAATTTTTGAAGTATTTTTTATACGCCATGATTCTGATGTCCACTTGGTGTTTTGTAGATGACTCACGTAGGCTGTACTACCAATTTGTTACCTTGATTGTATTGTTTGTTGTTTCTGTAGGTTCCACAACACACATTCCTTTCCTATTCGTTTCACATTGGTGCTTTTCTCGATTTTTCTGAATTTTCTTTGTATAAAAGCTCGAAAGACAAGCTGTGTCTTAGCCTTCCGATAGGGCGTGGCAAACGTACGGTGACTGGGTACTGCCGGAAGTACGCTAACCAAACGTCTTCAAAGGAAAGTCCTGATCGTTTCTTAAGAAAAAAACCGAATATAGCTGGTCCCTTGTTGAGCCTATTGTCCCAAATGAAACTCCGGACGTCACTGTACTTTTGCTGTACCTCAAAGAACGCGAAGCTATCCAGGGGCGTGTTTTTCAAGCTCCTGAACTGGAATTGGTGTATTTTGTTACTAAAGCTCACATTTTCTATGTGCTGTTTGTACTATCCTCTAGTTATATAAAAACTGCCTAATGAGAACACTGTCAGATAGAAAAGCTCTGAAATATGCACTTCTCTAAAGCCGCAAGTTCCAAGCGCTGTTTAATATTTGACGTTAAATATCTGAAAAACCATTTGATTTCATTGTTAATACCATATGTTATTACGAGGATTGTCTTTCATGTTTATGTTTTCTCAGATGCACACCAAATGAAATTTGGTTTTTTTTAGTATAGAAGCTTGTGTTCTATAGTAAAGAATAATCGTACCACAGATTCAGAAACTGAAAAGCCTTGACTTTTTGGTGTTCGTGATATGCATTGGGTTCTCATTACGCGGGTCTAGACAGTTCTTCTAACCCTTCTAAATCAGTCCTAGTGATCAAGAGCTTGCCCTTTTTAAGGATGTTTGCTTTCTATAACTTACCCAACTTCGAATGAAATTGCAGCAACTCGTAATAGGCTCTACGAGTGGCACATATTCGAATACTCTACGCTATGGGGGAGCGATATTCAATGAATTAACATACAAATATACATTCAGTCAATGGTAGGGAGACCGTCACTAATAGAAAAGCAACAGATACATATGGACCGGGGAACTGAAACTATAGGTGTTAGGTACTTCTTGTCTATGGAAATCCGAGTTGTTACTCGTCAGCGATGAACTTGAACCTTGAGCGGTTGTCTAGTCAGGTATGCAATTTGCATAAACGTCTCATTGTGATTACACTGTCATCTTTTTGAAGATCATGTTCTTGCCTTATACTCAACCAGTCGGGCCGCCCGGCTAACGCCACGCTTCCCTCCTTCTTATGGGTTCGCCCGGCTACGCCGGGCACTCCTTCCTGTGAAAAATTTGCTATGCTTAAATTACACTTCGGATTCTCCTTTTGCTTTGAAAGCTCTACACCCTCAGTATTAGCTCCGGATTGGGAGCGATTTTTTCTGTGAGCCGGTCTCGCTGTGTCCAAGCCGGTCTCGCTGTGTCCGAAAGAACATCGTTTAATATCACAAAGGCGATTATACAGAAAAAAAAGTATTCAGAGACTTCTTCGCGGCTGAGGCTACTATGTTAGCTACCATCAATGTTCCTCAATGCCATCATCAAGGGCTCTCCTCCTTCTTGGGGCGAAGACACTTCGCCCGAAAAACATCGAAATGATTACATCCCTCCCCCTTTTTTCTAGGTTACTTCGCTGTTTCGCTGAGCGAGAG
>UZAF01016359.1:26852-41945 GCA_900617895.1 Haemonchus placei | reverse complement strand
CTCCTCTTTATAGCTCGATGTTGGTGCGTGGGCAACGAAGATGGTTAGAGCTGGGGTTGAGCCACATCTTCTTAATCGCAAACGTCGATTGTCAAGCTTTCGTACGAATCGATCTTCATGGCCAAGTGCGCATTGACGAGGACACCGACGCTGAGAACGCCTCTGCTGTAGCATGTTCCAGGGAACAGTTCTTCTCCAGTCTCAAATACGGCGTGCAGCGGGCGATGCCTTCTCGTCTTGGTCAGTCCGATGACGTCGTATTTGATCTTCCTAGCTCGCATCATTAGGTCTTCTATACACGCTTCCGATGCAAGCATCCGTGCGTTGAAAGTACAGTTCGCCATCTTCGTCCTTCTTTTTTTGGACAGCCTGGTTTGGCCCTGTGATTTTACCAGCCTCTCCCGAGCGGTCCTACCCAACGTTGCCGTACTGGGGGCTCCCTCAGGTTCAGGGGAATGAGGCCCATTCCTACTACTGTTTTTGGCGTGAAGATACCCAACGTGCAGCTTGCCAGGCTCTGACGTGGGGGCTATTGACTCTTTGGGCTTGCCAGGCTATCCCGGAGTGTACGAGAGGCTTTGTTTTTGGAGGCGGCTCCGAATCGCCTCCAGATATTTCCCAGTCTCTCGAATGCAAGCTTTTAGCCGAGTCGAAGGGCAGGATACCAACTACACCCAGAGATTCTCCACACACGTAAGCGTGGATCGCCTGTGTGAAACAGAGGGTATATCGACCCAGCACAGCAGAATCAAGGAGTCCATCCCCTGAATCCACCTGCGTCTCTGCACAGGTACCAGTGACTTCTGGTTGGCGATTAATCCCTTTATCCGCCACCTGGGACGCCCTACGTAGCCTCGTCACTAACCGGCTATAGATCCTCCAGTGAGGGAGGATTCACAGTGAAGGAGAATCGTAGACTGGTGTATATATATGCATATAAAGATATATTACTGTATAGTGTGTGTGTCCGACGGGAAACTTGCATATACTTAAAGTGTATATACACGGGCGATTCTGACAGTGCTACCATCAATCAGCGAATCGAAAACCACCATTCATCGTGAAGTTGCGTAAGCGCCATTTGGTAGAATCAATACATGATAGGGTCGAGTGCCGAATGGGAGGTAAATGTTATGACCAGAGGCAACAGATTGAAGCAAGTAAGCGATATAGGTATGCGCCTCTTGTCGAATTTGACTTTCTTCCATATCAACTGTAACATGAATGAGGGAAGTTCATCTCAAGCCGGCGAGCCGACTGGTGTTTGTATTTAGGCATCTTGAGCCGGCGATCCGACTGGTGTTTGTATTTAGGAGCCTAAGAGGTGGAAAAAATGATCGGATCATAATAGAGAGAATTCGAAAAAATCGGAACCACCAAGGGCACCATCCGCTGTTGTGGCTTAGGTTTGGAGGAAATCACCCTATTAAGCCGTTGTCATTATACACCCTGCAACTCTGAGTGTAACGGTAACTATGATATAGCTGAGTCGAAGAATCATTGAGGATTGAAGAGCATTAGAAAAAAGTAATGACAGCCCGCTTCGCCAGATACAGGGTTCTCCTCAATACTGGAAAGGTAGAGCTGAGAGTATGGCGCATCTTTACAATTAGCGATACCGAACGACATCAAATCTAAGAGAAATAAGACCAAGAAACGAAACTGAACGAACTCATCCTGAGAAGAGCCGCTGTAGTTCATCACATTACTTAAAATACAGAGACCCCCTGTTTATAATAATGTTCCGATAATAAAAACGATAAATGTTATGCGAAAAGTGGGTATAAAGAGAACGGTGGTATCGACGAGTCGTTTAGTGCTCTTCAGGATGCTACTTTGTATAATTCGCTAAGTGTGCCCGTTGGTTTGTTGGTGCGTTTGTGTATGTGTGTATGTGTGTCTGTGTCGGTGTATGTGTTTGACCGGAAATTCATAACTCCCCTTCCCATGTACCTAGAGCGTTCAAATTTGGTAGGAGTTTAAGCGGCAGGATAGTAACATCCATGGCAGATGGCAGGACCAGACTCCGTTCACAGAGGGTGGGCCGCGCGCGTTAGAAATTTTCGACGGCAAATTTATATCTCGTGTTGCCGTGGACCTAGAGCGTTGAAATTTGGTATGATAAAAGCGATAGGACGGTGTGTGTTGATGTGTGATAAGCCTTGGTAGGCGAGAGCCGCAGGATCCGTTACCTTCTTCGTGTTGACGATGGAGCCTCGGCACTTCCATAAATGAGGGGGGGGGGGGGGGGGGGGGGNGGTGGATTGAGAAATGATTTAGATGCTCAGTGACAAGGATAGATAAGAACTGTTGGAGACTGATAATGAGCCTTAGAAGGCGAGAACCATTAGTTCTCGCCTTCCAATGATCATTACCAGCCTTCAACAGTTTTTCTAAGGCAAGCCTACAGTGGAGCTCTTTAGTGGATGGTTTGGGATGTGAAAGAACCGAAGGTGATTGGTGACAGGGACTGATAAAAAGCGGGCAAGGGCTGCGGAAGAATTTAAAAGGCTAGAACCACTAGGTTCGTAACCCCCTACGTGTCAACAGTGGTACCTTGGCATTTTATAGTAATAGGTCATGTAGGAAAGACGTGGTCGTTGGAACTTTGTGACAGGAACTGATAAATGACAAGAGCTGATAAGTGGCTTTAGAGAGCAAGAGCCACTTACTAGTTGACTCTCAACGACGTAGGTGACTCTCAACGACTTGGGTATTCACAATCAAACCCTGTCTCTTTATGTTTCATCCAATAAGACGGGATGGTAGAGTAGGGTGAAAAAGTGAATGGTAATTGCAGTGATAGGGACCCATTAGAGGCACTACGATAAGCAGATGAGAATTTTGTTCATTTCTTGCTATTGGATTACGACCGCTACCAGGCAAGGTTTGTGACTCAATGAAGGATCCTCTTTGTTCGATATCATTTGCAACAAATCTTAGCCGACCGCGTGTAATTCTGAATTCTCAATTAATGAGTCTCCGTAAAGAGAAGGGTCCATTGACGACGACGTCTGATAATGGTGTTATCATCACTCGAATCATTTATGAGTATCGACATTTGGTTTCTAACAGTTAAATTTTTAATGGGTACTTGTTTTTAAAAATGAGAGTAAAAGATCGATTCTTCCAATCAAAGGCGTAGGCACCTCGCTACACTGAATACCATCTGCACAGCCCAGCGGGTCTAGTGCCAAGCTTTGTGTACAGGAAAATATTATTTGTTCCAAAGAAGGAGTGCAGAGTCAATTGATAACTACAACTTTGTCAACGGAGAAGGGAAGCCCGGCGTCAGCTTGGCGAACCGACTAGTGAAGGATAAAGCATAAATTCTATGACGCCATTCAATCACATTTTGTGTGTTTGTGATAAGCCCCGCATTCTACTTTCATTCAGAATCGTTGTGACGGAATGAACGCGTGTGTGGCCTACACACTGAAATGCGTCAGTGACTCTACTCTTCCACATGACTCTGCCATCAATCAACCGACCTCAAAATGATGGAGAGCCTCATTTGCCTAGGCGAAACCCACGGACCAAGTGTATATGACAGTTCGCCCAGAGTGATTAAAAATTGGTGTAGTCTCAAAAAAATATTTGAGTATGAAAGAGGCACTAAGCACACAAAGACACTGAATGTGCCGAAAACTGATTTTCTGATGCAATTTTGAAAAGCAGTCAGCAGGGCAGGAGAAACTTGGAAAACGTTGTAGTGCCGAGGACCCCGGAATGACTCTTACATGATTCATCAAGTTGGGGAGTTCTTCACCCTTCTTTTCGGCCTTGTGTCCATGCAAAAATCAAATCTATGTCATCAAGTTAGGAAAGCCGCTAGGAGGGAGCGGCCGCTGACAGAATCTTTAAATCACATTCCTGGACCAGCCCAGGGTAGCTGATACTATGGAGAGCATCTTCCTTCACCATGAGACCCCTTCCCCTTGGGATCTGCTACAACTTCGGACGCTACCATTGTGCATGCAGTCTTGGGAACAGTGCCTTTCTGTTATGCAAGGAGGCAGATCTCCCTTGAATCTCCCTGCATTAGGCACTAGTTTAGACAAAAAAGTTGTGCGAGAAATCGAACGTAAGACAGCAACAGTTTTTGTGTATCGCACTTCCACTTTGATCATTTCAGTTATAAGATCACCCGGGCTCCTTTTCTTCCTTTCGGGAAGTAGGAACGTACCCTTGACATTCCAGCTATCTTTTCGAAGCAAATAGTTTTCCAAAAATTTTCGAAGGCAGAGGAAAAGTGGAGTTCCCTTCCAAGCAGGTCTTGCGGATTCGAGTGATCAGTTATCTGCGATCTCTTATCAATCATATCTTTCAGCACAAACTAATGTGCAACGTTACGCTGCGTCACTTGGAAAATTCAGGGACCAAGTGAAGATTTCCTGCTCTCATTAGTTGTTAGACGCCCTCGCCACTGAGTAGCTCGGATGTTGCCGTGCGATTCGTGAGCAGGAATCACCGCAATCGGTTTTTGAGGCTGGGTCGCTGTGCAACAAATTCTTCAGCGAGACAGCGGAGCATGTCGACCAGTCGTTTTGTCCGGCACTTGTCATCCTGCGGTGATTGTTTAGACTTGACCAGCTCGAGGGCAAACCACTGCTCCGCAAACCCTTCGGGTAGAATGTTCTCCGGCGCGTCAACAGATTTTGCCGCCTCTTCGTAATTGAGGCAGATTAAGAAGATTATGCAGATATGTATTGCTCCACGGTAGAAAATTGGCAAGATGGGCATTGGGCATGAGCAGCACTTGGAAGGAAGGTATGAAGGCATTTACTGAGATAAAAGGCCATGGCAGATCCTAAGGATGACGTGGTAATAAGATCGTATATTTCAAATGTACCTGCAGCTTGGTACTGATTGCTACTCCTATTGCGCATGCCGTAATTGACCACTGACTTCGATCTCACCGATGGATTGAAAAGTGGCATCTTTCACGTTCGACTAAGAGAACTTGGAGCTGACCCGAGCTGGTCATGGACAGAAGTTCATTCATCTCTGAACGGTTTTCTTTCTACCTTGAGTAGCGCATGCCGTGACCCCACTTCTTCAGGGACTTTGATTAAATAATCAAATTTAACCTAAACGGGGTCCCTATTTTTCCAATCAAAGTGACTAATGTGGATCTAGCAGTTGTTTCGATTGATGTGGAGGGATAAGACCAGTCTCTATCTAATTTATGTTGTCGCGACTTTCTTTTCTCCTCAAAGAACTGTACACGTTATCCTCAGTCTTGAATGCGATGGATTTGGCCGTCTTAAGCTTTTTTCCGTAAGCTAACTTCATCTTATCGCGATATTTCTTGGCATTTTCATTAATACGCTCTATTTTTAATTCCAGTCCGCAAACCAGATACGTTTTGTATTTTCCGTAGTCCAGGACGTTGGGCGATAGATGGTCAGAAGGAATAGACGTCGAAAGGTATAATGGATCATATCCGTCCTCTAAAAAATAGAAGCTTTCGCTCCTCGCTTTGTCCTCGTAAGGGTCTTCTTCGCTTCCACAACTACCGAAACCTTGTTTTTGTGTATTCTGACTATGATGCCATTGACCCTTTCCGCCAACCCCCTTCACCCTTGGGTAGAATTGTTTTGTCAATTTTGGTTCGTTCACCATACCTTTGCAGAGGACGCTCATTACCTCGTTTTCAAGTCCCCCTTCGGTCAGGCAGAAGCATCTTGGGCCATTTACTCGAATCACAAACCTAATTACAAAAATTACCTAGGCAATTTCTGCCTTTTTTTCTGCAACAGCATATGTATGCACCGAGGTATTCGGTGAAGTATTCGATGAAAGTACCTATGTGACGGTTTTCCTGCATTGTCGGGCCCATTTCAAATTAAACTACACCGATTTTTTTTCTATAATGGTCTCGTAACTGCTGAAGGGCGCTAAGGAGGTACATTTTCTGCCCTACTACCTGTCAAAAAGTATCTTTGGCAGCCGCAACACCAGATGACTGGTTTTTGAAACATGCCTGGCCAGAGAAGACTTTCTCATTTGCATGAACTCATTATTCTGCATTGGGATGCTTACTCAGAATGTCAGCTTGAACCTCTTCCCTACGCCGAAAACATCCCAAGTTGTTTGTGACGGACAGAGCAAAATTACGAACTCCTACAGGGTTCAGCAGTCCTTATGATTGCCGCTTTCGTTAGTAGAACATTTGTCGTCTTCCTATGAAATTTGCCAGGAAGTGTTGCCAACATTTTTAACGACTTCAAAATATTCTGTAATCGGAAATATTAACCGACGCAAGTTCAATCCCTACTCGTAAACGATTTTTGTAATGAAAGTACCTTTGCTCACTTCATTGGTATCGGTTACCACCTCGAAACCTCCATGTTACTATGAATTCCAGAAGAAAGTCCCCTAATGAATTTTCCCTTTCCCCTTCTCTACTCCTAGCGTGAGCGGCTTTCCGCTGCTTCCGCATCCTTGGCCTACTGCTCGGTTGTCGGAACTTCCCCCCGAATTCCCACGGCGAGCGGCAGAGGTCACGCGGCAGCTACCTCATCATTGTACTGGGAATTCAAACCTTTTCCTCCAAGCGCGCGACCGCGCGTGATCGGGTGCGGCGAACGCGACGCCGTTTGCGGGGAGAACATACCGGACCCACCTGTTCCCCATGCATGCCGACCCAAATCTGACAGCTTCTTTAGGGTAGATTCTCAGTTTATAGCAAAGTTCATTGTTTCTAAACTTTTTCAGAGCCGCCTCTACTACATTTCAATAATAATGAAAGGATTTACATGCATTTGCAAATCAAAATTACACTTATACCCATAGTACAAGGATACAAAACCGAGATTCCAAAGAGAGCAAAAATTTGGGAAAAAATGGCTTTTACATAAAAACAACACACGTTGTAATGCAAAGTACACATAGCTCGTACAATCATCATAAAACCACAACCGACTAGCGAAATCAGAAGACCTGAAAATGAAAGGCAAACGACGACACAGTAAGCTTGTTCTGTAAATGCAAAAGAGAATAAAAATATAGGCTAATAGAGCAGTTTAAAACCAAGTAAGTTTCGTAGTTCATGAAATGCCAGAGTCAAATAGTAGAAAGAATTGAAGACCAGGAGCTGGGGGCAGGGGTATAACGGCTCCTCTTGGCAATATGGATCGTTTTGTAATGTAAAATTTGGAATAAAAACTGAAACATTTCTTGATCTAGCACAGGGTACATTGTGCTGGAACATGAACAAAACTTGATGGGACAAAAATCCTATCCAATGCGTCTTGTCTTATGATAGCATTACTGTTTATAACCTGCATTATTCACCAAAAAAAAATTGGCAATTCTAATGTTTCTTGACGCCCTTTTGGGGAACATGGGAGTAGTGGAAGTATTCATACCAAACAGATAGAAAGCCTCGTTGCTGATTGAAAAAGGGTTAATGGTATTCTGATGACAAAAGTAGCAGCCACATTGCGAAAGACCTGTTTTGATTTTGTATTTATGAAAGAACCCTCGAACAAAACACTGCCGATTGGCGCAGTTCAACAATCATGTGCTCGAATTTTTCGCTCTGACAGAAAAACAGTTCCCTCGTCGGTTTATAGACGCTCTATCGTCCTTTTACTTGGGCTCACTCTTTTGTTTCGCCGGCACGCACGCCGGCACGCCGGCCGGCCGGCCGGCACGCGGACTATGAAAGTAGCCATTCAATACCTGGTTTTTTCAATTTAATAACAAAGGCTCCAGTTTTATCATTTTGGATGATATACCTGGTGCCTTCATAGTGCCTGCTCTCATTTTGGCAGTTACAAAAATCGAGCAGCCACAATTGCAGTTATTCGATTTTTGAAAATTCTGGATGAGATGGATTAAAGCGAAGTCGCCCCACTGTATGCCAATGATTCCACTCTCAAGGCTTTCAGTTGTACTCAAACTTTGATTGCAAGCTGCTTTAGAAAACCGTGATCAGAGAAGATAGTGAAAAAGTTAAGAGCAAGGAGGGCGTTCGACTTGTTGAAACGAACTCTTTTCAAAGTCCCTTTAAAACAATGTCTGCTTGAAAAACAACGTTATGAATGGTAGACCAGTAACATTTAGAAGAACCAGTCCTTTCGAGAATTGAGTAGTCCAGGTCAAATTGGTAATCATCAACAGCTCCGCGAACAGTAGAGAACGCCTTTTCAAAATCGTGGAGGCGGGGGTAATGCCCATAAAACTGCACTCCGATCCGCGCTGGTTGACAAGAATGAGAAGTCAAACGGGTGCCATCTGAAATGTAGTAGGCAATCTTCGCGAATCCTTCCAGTAGAGAAAACAGCTTTGCATCAAAACAATCCTCTTCAAATAGTAAAGAGCTTTTCCCGACGAACATCCAGAACAAACACTGAAGATTGTGACAGTGGAGTACAGGATGGTTCAAAAGTAATGAGTAGGCATTTTGCATGTAATTGTATCATGTAATAGAAGATCGAATTTTGGCTCGTGATTGACTGGTTGTGAAGTGACTAAAAAATTTCGTGAGAACTTGTAGGGCGATTGCTCCCAAGTCAGTGTGAAGCCACTTATCCAAAGTTCCGCTATTCTAGACGTGAGTCGAAAACGAAATGGGAATCAAAGTCAGGAACTAATGGAGATACATATGTGTAAAGAAAAGTTTCGACGATACTAGAGAATTATGCACATACCGACACTGGATCACTTTGTCGGAGTGTTCGGCCACTGGTAAGTAAATAAGAGGAGCCATCAAGTCGCCTCGCATGTCCGTTATAACGACCCTAAAAATGCTTTTTTGAAGCTCTAACCATCTATTTTATGCAAATATTTTTCGATGGTGATAGAACTATTTTTTTAAGAGCTTCAAATTTTACACTGCTTTTATGCTATAGTTAGAATATTTGTAGGAAAGGCGGTAGGCAACCGACACAGTAAGAAGCGCAGGTTACAGTCAAAACTAGTTGATACCAATACCAAACGTGCCTTACTTAAATGCATAGTTCACGATAACTTTGAGTTACCCATTTTAAGTTGTAAAGAGGAAGTATCGATGTAGAGCAGCGCATAGGTGGCGAAGAAAGCGACTAAATCCGCGTATATAGCGAAAAATAACGCTTTTTATAAGTGGTGGAGATTGCGTACGAGATTATCATGACGAAAATGGCATGGAAGGGGTATTCGGACGAGATTTCAATTGCTACAGTTGCACAAATAGCTGACTACATACATCAAGTCAAAATTGTCTATAAATGCCTTCCACCGTCGCCATGGGCCATAACAAATTGTTTGGACCTCAGACATGGGAGCCCCTTGAGATGCTGCAACCTCTAAACGCCATCTAGATTCGTCCGCTACAGGGTGGTGACATCACATGATACAATTTCTGGCCCATTTTTGTGCCCTATCCAGAGCATTTCTCGAACTGACTCGATGCACATGGTATCAGGAGGAGCCTCTAACACATCGCTTAGGGAAATCTCAGAAACCATTTTTATCGTGAACTGTGCCTTTAAGACAGTTATCTTTAAGAATTCCTCCTATCAAAAGAAAGACATAAATCGACAAGCGAGGCAGAGCCCTGTGTAAAACAAACCTTTGCGGGGACCGCTGCCTTTCTGACCTATACTTAATTGAAAACTCAGAATTAGGCGTTTCCTTACTAGGCATGAGACGAATATTTGTTTTTCTGGGAGTGAAGAATGGACTAAAAACTCTCGTAATTGCGCATTCGCACAGTTAAACAGCAAACAAAAGTCAATAGGTTGCGTTAACACGTTCGCTTTTTATATGTCGCATGAAACATAAAATTATTGGAAATTGCTACTCTGATCGATCTACTTCTCCTTGTTTCCTCATATTCTTTTACTTCAATGGCATTTTGTCCTCAATGGGGACCGACTTATATGATGGCTTTCTCAAAAGTGTATTACACTAGCGAACAAGCGGGCTATCCAGGAACAACGACGTGAACGTGAAGAACTTCGTGCATGCTTTTCCTATACAACTCCTACTTGACCACAATGCTAACTTCCCGATCTAATGTTGCAGGCTTGAACAAATTACTCCTTCCTCTGAAGCCATCGTCTCCTTGCGCATGCAACGGTTTTTCCGCCAATCAGTCAGCCCTACCAGTTCGAAGCGCTTTCGTAAAACCTATCAACTCCTCGGAAACCACATAACCCTCTCTCGCGCCAATTTTTTTAGTTTCTGTGTTCTGGAATCAGATTAGAGGGGTTTCAAAAATATGCCGAACACAAGGTACACAACTTGGCTCATAGTGGCTGAAGCGCTCAACAGAAAGTTGTAGCTCGCACTATAATTACATATAATCCCTAGTATATATGTAGTTACCTCTTGTCGTAGCTGGCTGAAAGAAGATAGTAAGCAGCGTTGCTGAACCGCACAGTTCGCACTTCATCTCCATGTGGCCTGAATCAGAATATTTACTCATATGAAGTTGCCCTACACGTTCTTTAAACCTTCTACGGGCTAAGTTTCATCAGTAGCCATTTAAAAAGGCTTTTCTACCACAATTATTCTTGCTAGCTAAGGGCGGAGGTGTTGTAGTGGCATGTGGCACACTATATCACACGCACGGTCAGGGGTTCGAATCCCGGATCGATATCCGCCTAGGCCAACCAAGCCCTCCATCCCTCCGGGGTCGGTGAATTGGTACCAGACTTGTCTGGGAGGATAAAAGCACTGACTTGTACATCGGCTGGCCACTGCCACCACATACGCACTCATTACGCCACTACGATTTTGAATGGAAGTCGAGAGCGGGGGCGCATCCTTCAGACGGGATTGACTAACGCCGAAAACTTTATCCTTTTATCCTTTATTGCTAGCTAATGGAGCGAATACCTGTAAGTCTGAAGCACCCTTCCTCCCGTGATGTCATAGAGGGCGACCGACGCATCCTCATGACCGGAAACGAGTAGTTGTCCTGACGGATCGACACAGACCGATGTTACTGGTGCACCTTAACGAGATAGTAGTTTCGATTGACGCTATGGAGCTTGTGCTAATGTTGCATTAGATAAATAAATTACTGTGTGCTTTGTTGGTTGGTTGGATCACATTCACCGCTTGCGAACTTCGTACATCCCAAAAACGAATCGTCTTATCCTGGGAGCACGACACAAACATCGGACCATTGTTCCAGATAAATAGTCCGAGAATTGGTGCTGAAATGAGCTGCTGAAGTGAGATAAATATCAGATCTTCTGCTCAGCGTATCGAAATATAAAAAGCGCAGTTCACAATAGAAACGGTTTGTGAGGGTTCTCCCTATAATGAGCCTTTGACCCTCATAGATAGCACTAGGGACGTTGTCGGGTCGACAAACGGCCTAAGTAAACCGTAGCAGAGGCCACAAAACCAGCTTAGTCGACGTACAAACCAAGGCGGACGAGTTTTAGGTGTTTTGAAGGCTGTATATATTCGCGCCATTCACATAGGGACGCACACCTTGCACGCAGGCAGCTAAAGCCAGCTGAGAGCATTGACACCACATATGAACAGTTCGACCGAGTACCCCTTCACTATACCTTTAGTCGTCACATTCTCGTCCTACACTTAAGTTTGCGGCTTTTTGAGTGTTCTTCTGAATATGCCTATTTTCGCTCTTTTCTGCCAGTTTTGCACTAATCTAGACTACCACTTCCATTATTCGTCTTCAAAGATACCCCAAAATCATCGCGAACTGTGCCTTCAGGCCTACAAGTAGGATCACTTTTCGGGAACCTCTTCGAGTAATTCTTCCCGGTTTTTCTCTAAAATCAATGCGTAATCAAGGATATCAAAAAGATGGCTATATTAGGGAGAGGAAATCATATTCGAAACATACACTTAAGACCTCAGCTGTGGATTAATATAAGACCCTTTCCCCTGTGATTGCACCTTTCGGATGTTCAAGGGAACGCGCGGATCAATGGAATCTTTCATAGTCCACGATTTTGCGAGCGATCAGTCGCGCGAATGGTCGTGGACTATGAATGCAGCCAATGACATATGGAGATGTTGTATGTTCTGGTGAAAAACTCTACTGATGTCATCAATCCTGGCTACGAAAACTGAAACCTTCAAGAGGTACCACTCTTTCCCTGAAGTATTCTGCTGTCAATCTTCCTTTCCAGATTGGGTGTCATCATAAATGAAGAATCAACTTATATTGAATTTTTACAGCAAAATTTTTTAAGTGTTCTCATCCTTACTGCTCATGCTCGTCCTATCTCTTTGCGAATAGAAAGAACCCACCATTGTGACCTCGCAGCGTCTGCACCATCTGACCAGAATGGCAGTCCGTCACATGCAAATGACAGTTGCCTGCACCACCGCTCACCAGCAACGATGTCCTGAAATTAAATACAGAATATTAAAAAGTAAAAAAAAGAGATCGATAAGGCTGCTGATGATTTTCACCTGCTCACAGAATCTTCCAAAAAGATCACATCCCTAATTGTGCCGTCATGGAAGCCAAATTCCATCTCAGCGCCTGAGAAACTGATGGATTCGATTGGAGAAAAATGATTAGAAAAAGAAAAGGAGCTAAAACATTGTTTCCTTGATGATGATCAGATACCAGCAGGCGTTGCCTGAATATTTCGCTTGTGGAAAGTAAAGGAAGGCTTGATGTGCCAGTAAGTAGGCATTGTTCCAGAGTTGGTGGTCAGAGCAAACGCGTGGTAGCGGGTTGTCAACATATTTTGATTAAAACTCAATTCAAAGGATCATGCTTAATAATCAGTCCCGTTTTTGGAATGAGCCCGCGCTTCAGGTTTCATTTAGAACTCCAGTAGCGTTTTGAATGCGAATGGGGCTGATAGTACATGCCCACGCTTCTTTACGTCCAGACAAGGCTGATACCAATTACGCGATCCCGAAAGAAGTGTGATCTGTATGTGCTCGTCGGTATCTGTGTGTCGGTGTGTGTGCATGTGTATGTACATGTGTATGTGTATGTGTGTCTATCTGCGGGTGTAGGTGTATATGTGTATGTATGCATATATGAGTGTGCGATAGTACATCGTTTGCCACTACCCAGCCTCTTCCAGGAATTAATAAAGGTTTAAGGCCAAGACCATTACAGGGTTACCCACATGAAGTGTGACACAGAAAACTAGCATCAAAATTATCCAAATCAAGCCAAATAGGAAACATTTACTCCCATGCAATCATCACAAAATTGTAAACAACATATCACATTTCGCATGCAGGATGACCATACTTCGCTTTAATGCAGGCATTCAACCTCTTTCGGAAGTTTTCGCTCTTACAAGAGAGCTTTTTTTCACAAGGTCTAAAGACCTGCGTCGAAAGAGGAGGCTTTTTGCTCCAGAATCATTGATACGGCAAAATCCACAGGATTGAAATCGGGGTATTCGAAGGTCAAACCTGCTCCGCCTCAAAAACCTGGAAGTGTGGTTTCACAACAATGCAGCATCTTCTTTGCGCTGTGGGCTGGTGCCCAATCTTGGAAAAGGTTTAGCTGACGTTCATCGNGTTCATTTCCGCCCAAGGGATCACCGCATCCTCCAGCCCAGAAGCCCATAAGTTTATTTTTTTATTGCCCGTCACACTTCATGTGGGTCACCCAGTATAACCAAAAGCCGAGACTCCGAAGCTTCGTTCCATCCTTTCTGGTCACCATGCAGCAATATGACAGGTCATCAAATATTAGCGAGGACATGAGCAAACTTTTTAATGGCTAGCTGGCCTCAATTCCATACACGGGCCATAAAACGGGAATAGTACAGTAGTCCGCATACAAAAAAAAATAAGATTATTATGAAGCCATTGGAAAGTGGCCATAAGAGCGACATTGTCTTGAGCTGCAGGACATCGCAACTTTAAAGTATTACAACTCCCACTGCCACTGATGACATTAAAGTTTTCATAAAATAGCTGATCACGACACCATGTGACTCCTATGCTAAGAGTAAAAGCCTTACCGATTTTACAGGTATCGGAATTGAAGGCCATTAGCCGTAGTGTCTTGTCGTTGGATCCAGTTGCCAATAACTCTCCAGTACCATTGAATGAGAGGCAATAAACTGACCTTAAAGTTCATGAGTTGCCTTCTGACCCATTTTTATAACATGAAAGAACCCCAATAGCGGGCGCTGAATAGACCGAAAAGACTGGCCGATCGAAGGCATGATTTGTCCTTCTTGCCGATTAGAAGCCTGAGCTACTACGGTTCCAGAGCGCTTCGCGATGTTAAGGGCTCCAAAAATCAAACAAATTTTGCAGCAATTTTTGAGGTTTCCGTTTTGGTATGCTCTCATGCTATCGACTTCAACTCATTGTCAGAACCAAACTCAACTTGACTAGTATAAAATGAATTCAGCTGGAAGATATCATTGTAAAGTTACTGGTCAGACCTTAGGCGTGGTAGTGGCTTATGTTACACATTTTGATTCAGGGAAAAAGGACATTTCCGGCACTAGTCAACCCCGTTTTAGGGTGCTCCCTGAATTCTACTTCCATTCAAAATCGTAGTGGTGTGTGTGGCCAATAAAAAGATTTGCATAAGCTAGCCGATACACAGATCGGTGCTTTTATACTCCTTGGCGATTCTGGCATCGATTGACCGAACCTTGGCTGACGGGGGGCTTGGATGACGTAGGCGAACATGCACATAGGAGCCGGGATTTGTTGCCGAGGCTTTGCGTATAGGATTGCGCACCGGTTGTCGCTACACCACATCCCGCACTCATATTTCGATTCACTCAGAATGTTTTGCTTCTGTTTTTGTACTGTCGTTGCTGCCTATCTCACTAAATTTGACATTTACCTTTCCCGAGGGTCACATGAACTATTTGCCTTTGAGCTCCTTCATAATAGAAAGCAAGTGACTTTCCATTAAAGGCACAGTTCACGATAATTTTGGGTAATCCAGATTATGATGAAAAATGGAAGACAAGATCGAAACTAGTGCGACTGAGGTGAAGAAACTGCGTGCATCGGTGTTTCCTATGTGAAAAAGGCTTCGAAAAACCGTTAGAAAGGGGGCTGGACGAGAAAGAAACCAGAAAAATGAAGAAGAGTGGGGCGTCCGGACGAGCTAAATAGTGTGTTTCACTGCGCGCGTGTGGGTCCTGGTGCGAATAACAGACAATG